>JAHPZR010018285.1:0-44430 GCA_019787425.1 Platygyra sinensis | reverse complement strand
AAATAAAGGGAAAATTTGCATTTAATGTCGCTCTGAAATCGACATTTGCTGGTTGCCAAGTGACGAGCGAAAGACAAGTCTTATGTCAGTCAAAAACGCAACCATGCATGAAAAACGCTCAACTGCGCAGAACTTTGCGGAATTTGGTTCAAATTCCGAACGCTTGCCAGGCCCTTACCAGGGCAGTTTTTCCAGCAAGATTCAAGGTTTTTAAGCTGAGTCAATAGACAGTACACCTCAAGTTGTAAACATCAGAGCCAGAGTCAATTATGAGTATTCGTTTCCTTGGCTTTTTGGGACGGGGATTTTCTTAAGTTGCTGGTGTTTTTTAAACACACGGAACTGTTTATTGAAAATTTAAAATGGCGCCGAGAGATTTTTGTAGCCATGCTGAATTTGGACGACGGCATACCGGTGAATTCTGCCACATTCGCTAATGAAGAAACTTGGTTTGAACTGATTGGAACTGCTGGACCAACATTCTCCTACAGCTGGTGGATTTGCTGAAGCTGCAGGCACCGAACTGTGCAAAGGGAATGTCGAAGAAATCGCAAATATCGAGCTGGATTGTACAGGCACGTATCCGCTAGCAATGTGAAACAATTCTCGTCTTTCACTGGCAGTTAAATGCATTAATGTTTTCGGCTTTACAACGTTCTACCTATGCTGCCATCCATGATTTAGTTGCCCGAGCGATGTTTTTGGAGGCTGTGGTTTTACTATTATTTCTCCGTCCGATAGAAGGGGAAAACTTGGCTTGGTCTACTGTCATTGTTCCTGTATTTTGATTTTGTGGAACAAAATGAGGATTTTCGAGGGAGGAAATACTAGCGTACTGTGCAGTGGCATTACAGCCGGGTGGATGTTTACCTCCGTTTGCCGCGGTTGTTGCGAAGCGATAAACAATGCTTTGGATGGCTGAACTTCATCTGAACATGTTAACATATCCACAAAGGAACTCGTCTGGATAGTTCGCATAAACATTTGTGCCATAGGATAAAATAAATCACTTCTGTCTTCTAAAACATAATCATTGTTCAAGGGGAAAAAATTCTCCATTTTGAAGAAAGCCCCAATTTAGGAGTTTGTACACTTGTTTCTATGGTGATTGAAACCAAGGTTGTGATTGGTTGATTTAAACCACAACTTTAAATGTGATTGGTTAATTTTAACTACATCTTTGAATGTGATTGGCTTATTGAACTGTCCGATAACAAACTGTCCGATAACAAACTGTCCGATAACAGCTTGACAAGTGAATTAGTGGGAAATAGGAGGTTTTTAAACCAATCACAATCGAGGAAATTGTAATTTTTATGATTATAACTGTAATTTACAATGTTCAGAATTAGAGACTTTGATTCATCGGAGAAATTGCTCTTTGTTTCGGTGCGTTGATTTGGGTTTAACACTAACACCTTTATCTGTGTCGAGGGCTGTCCAACGAGTTCGTTTATACTTAAATCAGACAACGTCCGATCGAGAACGGACTGGCTTGTTCTTCCAAAGCCCAGGGACTTTCTAGCAGGTACTCCAGCTTGTTCTACTTTCTTCCTCTGCGGACTTCTTCTCTCGGGAGAGATTGTTGTGGGCAATCCCCTTTTATACCGCAATTCCTTCGCTTGCAGATCTCTTGTTACTTGTGCCGCCACGTCTTCGTTCTCCTTGTCGCCTTCTTTCTCTAAAGCACTTTTAAATTGGTTGTAGAAGTTGTGAGTTCTTCTGAGATTTCTTCCACAAGCCTTGCAAATCCTCTCCGAGAATCTGGAACACCTCGGAACTGAAAATTCCAATTCTTCGCAGAGTTCTGCCAAAGTCTTCGTGTCGTTGTACTCTTTGTTCGACGAGATTTTGTAAAGATTTTCCGAAGACGGCCTCACTAAATTGCCAAAGTTTCCGTATTTAACGGAAAACTGGAACGGACAAAACCGACATTTATCATTTGTATCAGCTTGTGTTGGCCTGACAACTTTTTTTCACGGCTTTTTTCGGAGTAGCTACATTCTGCATTATTATTTGACAAGCGAGCTACAAGCGACACGTGAGTTTGTTTTGAACGGCACGCTTTTCAAAGTGTCACAGGCCATTGATTTCTATTGGTCAATTAACAATGTGTGGCACGTGAGCGGAAGAGCCATGATCGGTGGGCGCTACTCAAGGGGAGCTGGTTTTCGGGCAGGCGGTTTTTTTCTCCCTCTCCCCGCCCCCCTCCCCTCGCTCGCTTTGTCAACCCTAAACCCGGCCCAGACCTAGCCGCGCGAATCCAAGATGGCGACCCCATTACGAATTCCGGTTTTCTCGACCATTCAACCGCCTGCGAGCAGGCTAAATAATCAATAAAAATCGATAATCACAAATTTGGCTAGAGTCACTAATTTTTTTTTTTTTTTTCATTCGAAGCTGAACTATAGCTAGTGAGCGGTAGTATTTATCGACCTTTATCGAGTGGTAGAACTGTGTTATTTTCTCCCACATGTATTTATGAATCAGTGTATTCAAGAGAAGAACAGAGGGAGACAACTTGAGTAATTTAATTTTTAAATCTGTGGGTTTTCCCAAACCTCAGATATTCCTCGAAATATTTTGAAGAAATTTACAGAGCCTAGTATGGAGCCGTCATGTTGGTGTACATCCACGGTACATCTGGAACTTACTTTGGCTATCTAGGCGACTGATTATCTGTACTGAACAAACAAGCATTTACATTAGTACTTTTCCTAATACTTAATAACTTCTGAATGGGCTAAAAATCACGAGATAAGTATATGTTTTTTCGACACATATGTTCGTAGCTCTATGTCACGCACAGCCATAACTCTGAAATTCATGTCACGTTTGTTTGAGAAATGAAAAAAAAAAGACAAACAACGACAAAGGCTAAGGAAAATAGACTGAAATACGTATAGGCTGATATAATGATCTTGACTCATTTCACATGCTAAAGGCCTGCAAATGAGTAATAAGCTATTGATCCATTCCAAGAAATGCAATCAAAGGCAGAATAGCTTGTCTATGAGCACATCGATTCGATTGAATTTCATACGACTTAAAATGCAGAACATTTAGCTCAATTGCACTATTAAATAGCTAGTGCTTCTCAGTATAATGTCTGCCTGGGTACACGCAGCAAGGCGTCCAGTTTACAGTGTATCTTACTTTAAGAGTCACTACTAAATTACATAGGGAGTCTATAAAAAAGCAAAAACATGCATGCTTGGAGTTTTAGTGGGCCAAAAGCAAATAAAGAGAGTAACTATGGCAACATGGCAAACCAAAAGAAAAAGTGCAAAACTACTCACATGCAAAACCCTGAAGGAAAAGCTACTCGTCAATTTGCTGGCAGACGGTAACTTTTCTAGTCAACTGTGATTATGTACATGTATAATCTTAGCTTGCAGTGCAGGCATATTTTGGGCGTGCAAGTGTGCATTTTCGTATTAGGCCGCCATCTTGGATTTGTTAACTGTGGGAGATTGGCCATGGGGTGAGGCAATATTTCCTGAGGGAGTAGGTGTTAAGATTTTGCCCCACCCCTCACCCCACCTCCCCTCTGCACCAATCCTCTACGGATCAAGCATCCAAGATGGCGGCAACAAAAACTGTTGATTTATTATCTAATGTTCCACTCCAAAATAACGCCTGTACTGCAGGCTACTATAATCTCATCACAATATTTAATACATAAGCCTACATTGTTCTACTTCCAGGAGACCCAACAGAGATGATGGTAACATGGGTGACATTGGCAAACACAGACTACTCTGTTGGTCAGTACAACAAAGCTGGTTTTCCTCTGACATTACAAGCTTCTGGTGAGATCACTAAATTCATTGATGGTGGATCAGAACATCGAGTATTGTACATGCACAGGGTGAAATTGACAGGACTGATTCCTGATCAGATGTATGGTAGGTATCCAAGCCAGTCTTACACAGATTACTACATAAAAATCCAGAGAAAGATTTAAAATGTCTCTCTCTGATTTTCCAATTTTTGTAGCCCTAGAAAGGTATTAAAAACAAGTTTGAAACCTTAGTTGTAGTCGTAAGTAATGAGCTCTTATTACTAATCTGTATTTAAGACATTTAATGTATATTTTTAGACTTTTCTTTTTTAGAGAATCCTCTTGAAAACCACCTCAAGGTGATTTATCTTTATCATTGTCGATATCATTGGTATTATCATTCCATTATAATTAACAGTAAATTACAGTTATAATCATAAAAATTACAATTTCCTCGATTGTGATTGGTTTAAAAACCTCCTATTTCCCACTAATTCACTTGTCAAGCTGTTATCGGACAGTTTGTTATCGGACAGTTTGTTATCGGACAGTTCAATAAGCCAATCACATTCAAAGATGTAGTTAAAATTAACCAATCACATTTAAAGTTGTGGTTTAAATCAACCAATCACAACCTTGGTTTCAATCACCATAGAAACAAGTGTACAAACTCCTAAATTGGGGCTTTCTTCAAAATGGAGAATTTTTTCCCCTTGAACAATGATTATGTTTTAGAAGACAGAAGTGATTTATTTTATCCTATGGCACAAATGTTTATGCGAACTATCCAGACGAGTTCCTTTGTGGATATGTTAACATGTTCAGATGAAGTTCAGCCATCCAAAGCATTGTTTATCGCTTCGCAACAACCGCGGCAAACGGAGGTAAACATCCACCCGGCTGTAATGCCACTGCACAGTACGCTAGTATTTCCTCCCTCGAAAATCCTCATTTTGTTCCACAAAATCAAAATACAGGAACAATGACAGTAGACCAAGCCAAGTTTTCCCCTTCTATCGGACGGAGAAATAATAGTAAAACCACAGCCTCCAAAAACATCGCTCGGGCAACTAAATCATGGATGGCAGCATAGGTAGAACGTTGTAAAGCCGAAAACATTAATGCATTTAACTGCCAGTGAAAGACGAGAATTGTTTCACATTGCTAGCGGATACGTGCCTGTACAATCCAGCTCGATATTTGCGATTTCTTCGACATTCCCTTTGCACAGTTCGGTGCCTGCAGCTTCAGCAAATCCACCAGCTGTAGGAGAATGTTGGTCCAGCAGTTCCAATCAGTTCAAACCAAGTTTCTTCATTAGCGAATGTGGCAGAATTCACCGGTATGCCGTCGTCCAAATTCAGCATGGCTACAAAAATCTCTCGGCGCCATTTTAAATTTTCAATAAACAGTTCCGTGTGTTTAAAAAACACCAGCAACTTAAGAAAATCCCCGTCCCAAAAAGCCAAGGAAACGAATACTCATAATTGACTCTGGCTCTGATGTTTACAACTTGAGGTGTACTGTCTATTGACTCAGCTTAAAAACCTTGAATCTTGCTGGAAAAACTGCCCTGGTAAGGGCCTGGCAAGCGTTCGGAATTTGAACCAAATTCCGCAAAGTTCTGCGCAGTTGAGCGTTTTTCATGCATGGTTGCGTTTTTGACTGACATAAGACTTGTCTTTCGCTCGTCACTTGGCAACCAGCAAATGTCGATTTCAGAGCGACATTAAATGCAAATTTTCCCTTTATTTCATAACTTTGCTATTCTTCTTTTCTCGGAAATTGTAATTTTTATGATTAATTGGTAATAAGGCTTCGTGTCGTCCAATTCTGTCTGTAATCATACTCGTGATAAACAAATCGGACTCCCGCTGCGCGGTCGTCCGATTTTGTTATCACTCGTATGATTACAGACCGAATTGGACTCCACTCAGTCCTATTACCATTACTTATTAGGTTCACTATTTTTAAGGTATCATGATGGTAGGTGAATTTTTAAGAAAAATGCAAAAAATGTTTTTTTCGCTGTTCAAATTGAGAAGACTGAGAAAAATAATTTGCAAAAAGAATGGAGAAAAAAGCTTTTTTACTTTTTACGATAAAGAGAAAAACTATTTTTGAATCTCATGAAATCTCTTGCGTGCGAACAAAATATAAATATTAAGGGAGCTATGTACAATTTTCAAAAAGTGGGAGCCTGGGTACAAGTGCTATCTCGCGTTCCTTTAAACGCGAGGAAACAAAAATTTGGATATGGGTGGATATTTCATCACTAGTTGTCACAAGTAATGGGAATTGTGGTGTGATATTTTATTTGCGCATACGAACCGTTCTCAATCTGGTTGTTTCATCACAAGTTAAGCTTTCGTTCTTGTCAAATTTTCTGATGTCAGGACAAAAACCCGCAAGAAACTTGCTTGCCCATTTTCGTCTCCGAAGAAGCCGAAGAGGCGAAAATCTGGTGGAACCAGCAAGTTCAGCATCGAACAAGGTCTTTGGCTCCTGATCTGAGCGACTGTGGATCGCATAATTGTTTTAAACTAAGAAGAATAGTTGAAGGAACTCGAGGACACAAGTTCCGCCAATGAAGCTGAAGGTCAAAATACGACAAGTGCTAGTCGCACGAAATTGCCGGAGAACGGATGCGATTCCGAAACTTCCACAGCGAGAGATCGAGTCAACCACAGATGTAGATGTAGACGATATAGACCTCGAAATTTCCTCTTTTTGGCTTCACGAGGCATATATGGTTTCAGAAAATATCTGGAGAACGAAGAAGTCTAAACTTGAACAACATAATACCAGTACCGCCAACGAAATAATCACGGCAGTTTAAATACAAACCTGTTTTAATAAACCTAAGTAGTTTTTCGCTTCTCAGACAATTTCCCTGCAACGTACACGTCTGTTTATTTCAAGTTGTCATGACTTATTGTTTTGGTATTTAAACTGACCCATGCCGACATCTGTCAGCGCGGAGGGGATTTTTAACACCCAATCATACCGATCTCGCAAAAGGTTTTTCGTCTTTTTCTCGATAAAACAAAACTGCATATAAGGATGAACATTTTTAGTTCGTTTACGCGTGTCTTCCAACGGAATTGGCTGAAAATCGGCAGGTATGTTCCCTATTACCTCCTTCGAAAAAGGGTGTCGGGCTTTGTTTAATTTTGCTTCCGTTTCAGAGTTATGGCCTCTTTAGTGGAAGGAAACATCCGCGTTCAGAATAGCAAACTTTAGGAGGGTGTAGAAAAAAAAACCAAACCACATCTGGAAAATCGCCGACACCCTTTTTTAAAATGATGTGTGAGAAAACATTTCCGATGTTAATTGCACCGCTCCGATAATTCACGCGCGGAAGCGAACCAGTTTAAGCAAAGCAGTGTTTTTGGATATTTCTTTTCATATCAATAATAATAAGCAACTTGACAATAATATCAATAATAATAAACAACTTGACAATAACTTTTTAGAAAATTTCAAGCATATGATTGTATTCTATAACTATTTAGCTTTCAGAAAATGTATAGGTTGATGGGGTTTTCTTTCAAAGCGCCAGTGTAAGAGCGCGATTTCTAAACACTGTCAATCCACCTACCATGATACCTTAAATTGGTCAAGTGAAACTGCAAATGAGTAGTTCTAGAGCTGGTTGTAAAAGTCACGAAATCGCTAACTGAGCTAGCCGAAGTATTTTTTTCTGTTCTGGGATTAGTTGCCTTTAATGGAAAAATGAAGAAAGGAATTTAATACCCTGGGAAAAAGTAGTTAATGCATAAGAACTTAAATCTTGCATACTGAACATAATCATCGACCTTGGTGATGGAGTGGGGTTACCATTGTGAAATGTTTGTTTTAAATTTCCTGGTACTCGTTCAAAATTATCGGAAAAACTCAGATTGAACAGATCTGTGACAACCTGCAACAGGAACGCCTTAAAATTTAGAATGATTCCTTGAGAGTTGTATTATAATTATGTCGAGTAGAAAACATAGCTGTGTCAATTTTTGAATAGTCGAAGCTCCAGTGGCTTTTGTTTGTTTGTTACATAACTTACAGTGACATACGACATTATCTATGCTGTCACAACGTTTAATCTAACCAAGAATAGCAGCTGTTGGCTAAAAGTATTTAAACAAATTGGTGGGTATTCCAAACTGAATCGATAAGAATCTGACAACCGAAACAAATTTTGTGGTCTTCCATAGGAAGTCTTAATAGATTGCAAATATACTTAATATATGTCCTGTTCACAAGGAGAGGGGGTTCCCCTAGCAAATGGGTTACCCTAGGAAGCAGCAGGTTACCCTAGTAAGCATGTTACCCTAGTGTACGTGGGTTACCATAGCAGCCAGATTGCCCTAGCACTCAAACATTTCATTGTCGTGTTTACAAAGTAGTTAGGGCTATCTGTGTGATAGTGAGGGGGAAAAAGATCTGTGACAGTTAGGGATAAGTTTGCTCCATACCATAATCCAGCGTTTATTGCCAGGAAACAGAATGTTGACAATTACATGAAAATCTGGAATATTGTTAAATCAATTGTAAAATCGGGATTTCACTGTATTGAAATCCATATGCATGACGATGCTGCAGTGATTTAGTGATCCGCTTGCTAGGGTAATATGGGTTTAGGGGAACAGGGATGGTTCAGTGGTGAGAGTGCTCACTTCCCACCAATGTGTCTCGGGTTCGATTCCCAGATGTGGCATCAAGTGTGGGTTGAATTTGTTGTTGGTTCTGTACTCTACTCTGAGAGGTTTTTCTCCAGGTACTCTGGTTTTATCCTCTCCTCAAAAGCCAGCATTTCCAAATTCCAGTTCTATCCTTGAATGTACAGACATTTCAGAATGAGTTCTTGTGACTCCTTAGTGCTCTGAGGGTTAACAATTAAATTACATATTTGCATATATTTTACACATGATCAGAGAGGGTTTTATTTATGGTGTTGAAGTTGCATAAAAATCAGTCTGACAGTAATAATTAATTTATAGAGAACAGACTGTATATTAAACCAGAAGAGCTGCCCTTGTTTATTAGAAAGTTAAGAAGAAACTGCCCACCAAGAAAAACCCCCTTTTAGAAAGAAACCTGTTCCTGAAGTGACCATAAAAATACCTGTAGACATAGGTATAGAGTCATTACTCTCTCACTACAATAACATGTATTCTTATTTATTCAAAATATTTCCCGTTTCTGATTGGTTAAAACCACATGCATAATTCACCATAACCAGCTGCTGTTCACCAAATTTGGAAAGAATCTTCGCCATATTGAATTAATGACGTCAAAAGTCAGGGCATCTGACAGGATGCGGTGGTGCGGATCCGCAAAATTCGCCTACTTCCGCATCCTCCGCATCCTTGGGGCATTTTTCGGCACAAACAAGAAAATTGCTACATATAAGCGAGAAACCAATTGCTTACCATCCTCAGAAGCAAAAATAGCAAAGAGATTGATCATTTTGAAGAAGTTATTCAACCAAAACAGCGACCAGAAACACACCTTTTTTTCGTAAACAATTTTTTAACCTCCATGCATCTTCTGGTGATGGGCCTGGGTTCTAGTTTTTGAACTTCCGGTATCCAGTTTTCCTCGTCCGATTTATTGCCTGGTTACTAAGCTTCGGCGAAAAAACTATGGAAAACTGCGTTGAACGAAGAAGTACCTGTCCATGAATGGCAACAAAAGGTCAAATATGTCATGAAGGAGTTAAATTCTTGGAAAGATGTTAACATGTATTTTATACGTTTGAAAAAGCCGAGGGAACAACTTTATTACTTTTAGAAATTTCCGCATAATTTTCCATTTTTTAGCGCACCCTATCAGATGGCCTGAAAAGTGCAGCCCGCTGCAGATTATTGAGCCGATGTTATCAAAATGATGGCAATAGTGCAGCCCGCTGCAGATTATTGAACCATTGGCCGAGAAAACCTGGGGAGGAGATTGTGTCACTTTTGGTGAGCAGAAAAACATAAAGAGCGAAATGGCGAAACTCCTTTAAGAGCGGGAAATATTTTGAATGAATATAATAAAGCAATAATATTATTGAATTCGGCTTTCGTAGGATATGAAGAATTCTGCAGATCTCAGAGGGTGTTATTTTTGATCATCTGAATACTTCATATCCTACTCAGCCTCATTCAATAATTGCTAAATATATAGATCCCATAACGAAGAGTTGCAAAAGTTTCTGATAGCTGTTATCATCCATAACAGCTAGCAGACCTACATGCACATTATGTTATGGGCACAAAGGTTGCAAGCAACCAAATGATGGCAATTACATAGCTTTATTTGATACTAGATATTACTTAATTCTCCCAGTAATATTGTTATATTGTCTTCATTAAAAAGGATTATTAAATGGCTAGCTCCGTGAGCGGGCAAGATGAACCAAATCACGCGCTGTGATTGGCTACCCGAGCGGGCAAGATGGAGCCATCTTGCCCGCTCGGGACTACCCGCTGCATCTCGAAAGCAAAATTTCACCAAAAGCCATATAATAAATCCTTTATTGACCAAGTTTGTTCGGTCAAGATGGCTGGATATTGGCCTCGTTCTTTTTTTTTGCGAGTTTATGGACCTCGACTTCGTCTCGGTCCATAAACACGCAAAAAAAGAACTTGGCCAACATTCAGCCATCTTGACCTCACACTTGGTCAATAACCCATACTTACTGACCAGGCTGGGCTGTCATTAAGTTTTGAGTCACATGTAGGCTTGTTCATCGCACTGGTAGTGCTGTTACTTCGTGGGTGAATTCAGTGAATAACAGGAAATTTCACCCATAGCATCCAGAGAACATCAGGCATTGTTAGTTGTAACAGGTGTGATGGGTTACGACTCTTAAGGACAGCACTGCTGACGGTCAATAACGTCATGTCCCTGGCAACTGTCACAGGTTTTACCAATGCCAAGTTATTACGTACCAAGGTTTTTAGTCTGTGGTACTTTCATTCTTTTGGAAATTCCTGTTTTGGTCCATTATCATAATGTTTAAAACTTTGGGCATTTGAGACCTCCCTCAGTTCCCAAAAACCTTCCTTATGGTAGGTTGTTACAGTTGTATAGATATTTCCTGGAACCACATATCAACAGTCACTGATATCGATTTACGTCTGGATTTGGAATAGACAATCCGCATTTGATTTTTTTGTTATCAATATTTATTATACATACAGTAGAAACCTTATTGCTCTTGTTAATTGCAGGAGACGTCCCAACAGAGATGATGGTTACATGGTTGACATTGGTAAGCACAGAATACTCGATTGTTCAGTACAACAAAGCTGGCTTTAACCTGACATTACAAGCTTCTGGTGACATCACTACATTCACTGATGGTGGATCAGAACATCGAGTGTTGTACATCCACCGGGTGAAATTGACAGGACTGGTTCCTGATCAAATGTATGCTAGGTATTATCACGCCCGACATTAAATATTAAAGATTGTAAGTGACTATAATTATCCAATCATGCACTGATGCATCCAGTGGGAAAATTATTGTGACTTTTGATTATGGACAATCTTTGTTTACAACTGTATTGATGTAAGATTTGGGGACTATTTTTCAAGCACTGGCTTCATTCCACTGTAAAAACTTGCTTGTCATTGTAACTTGCAGAGTATCGTTGTGGTGGATTAGATGGCTGGAGTGCACTGTATGTATTCAAAGCCCTCACGTCTGGTGTCGGCTGGAGTCCTCGGATGGCTGTATTTGGAGATCTTGGAAGTGTAAATGCTAAATCTCTTTAAGCTATCTGCAGGAAGAAACTCAACAAGGAAAATATCATGCTTTCCTTCATGTTGGTAAGTCATAAGTTAGAAAATTTAGTGACCAAAAGGTCGTCTTGAATGTGAATGTCTCGAGTTTCCATTTTATTAAATACATTTTGAGGTGTCGGTCTCATAATTGAAGAAGTCAAAATGTCTCAGACTCACAGAGAAAAATGCTAGTGTCGCCTTCTGGCAAAGTCTCACATTTTCCATTCACCACCCCCATTGTGACCTGATTATGTATCAAAGGGAGATATTTAGCAGAGAAAGGGGCATTCATTTAATAATTATGCACTGCTTCCAGATTCCTGAAGTCAACACAAGAAAAATTCATTCATTTTGAAACAATTTCCTTCTTGTCTCAAGTGATACAGGATGATTTATCACGCAAAACTACATGATGTGAACATAACATTTGTTACCTGCGACTCATGATATACGTGTCTTTTTTCATTTTCCAGGTGACTTTGCTTATGACTTGGATTCTGTAAGTCATTCTGAACTAATACAAGAAAAGTCTTCCACTTAAGATGGCTAAACCAGCAGACAAATCATCCTCACAGCCACTGGGTCAATTTACCCTTAATTAAACCCCTGCTTACTGGAGATGTTAAGAATGGTCCATGAAAATCGCACATAACAAACCAAGTCATCTTATCCTACATTGTATAGAATGTTCAGAAATGCTGGCCACTCAATTAGTTTTTATTAAAAGCTTTCATGCTTGCTGTTATTAATATTATAAGTATGCTTATGTGACCTAGAGCGCCTCTCACTTAATTTAAATCAGACACCAGGGCTGGGTTGTTCAAAAGTCAGTCAGCACTAACCCAGGGTTAAAAATTTACCAAAGTGTAAATTTTTCTTGTGTAAAAAATGTTTCTCATCGTGCTTAAACAGGGTTCCAGATACGTTTTCAAGGCTGGGTGTCAATAACAAATTCCAAAGGGTCAATTCCCACCGGCTTTCCACCAAATCATTATTACATTTTAATTTTCTATCAGTTTGTTGGGCCATGTAGAAAACCTTGTCGGGTTTGTGACCTGATTCCCCTCGCTTATCTGGAATACTGCACTTAAATAAAGGTTGTCTGTCTGTCTGTCTGTCTGTCTGTCTGTCTGTCTGTCTGTCTGTTTCACTGCTTTTGTTTTGTGTAGTGTAAGAGTCTTTGAACTTCAAAAAAGGCCAAACAATATTTATTTAAAATAAATAAAAAATCTTACCACAAAGTTACAACTCTGAAATCAAAATTCTTGATTATCTTGGGTTAGTTTAATCAGGCTTTGATCAGCCCAGCCCAGAGTAGGAATATAATCTACAAAGTGTACCATAATTCAGTTAATTTGATTTTCAAACAAGGTTATCTTGTGATTTAACTTTCCTGATGAGTTTTTAATTTCACCATTCCAAGGCTAGCCTCTTTTTCTCCCGTGGAGGGGCGGGGGGAGACTTGACAGGTTGCTTGTTGTACCTCTACTGTGGGAGCTTTCGGTTAGCAGTACCTTTTAAGGTATTGAGCCAAAAGAATATACTTAATACTTACTTAATCCTCTTCATTCCTAGTGGAACATAGGGCGTCAAATAGAGCACGCTACCTTACCCTGTTTTTTGCAGTGCCCTTTGCCTCATTCAATGTGAGATGTTTCCTCTCCAGTTCCGCTAACCTGCGATCAGGCGTCCCTTACATTTTTTGTCACGGCGGAAAGGTACGCCAGCTACAATTACTTGACTGTTTGTCTGTTGCTAGTCCAGAATCTGGACTTTTCTCTGATTGGTCAAGAGACAAAAAGGTACTTAGAACTGGGCCACGATTGGTTACCTTTGTGGCGGTGTGATTTCCGGTAAAAAAAAATCCCGCGTGCTGATGAATTCCATGACTGATGAGGCGAGTTTGTTCACAAAACTCTCAATAATGAACAAATAGAAAGCATTCATAGAATCGCATGCCATGGGCGAGATGTTTTTGGCGGTGCTACCGACGGGATTAGGCAAGACCGCTATATATGTATTACCACCGTTTTCGTTGATACACGACTTTGGAAAACAAAACACCCGCGGAAACGCTTCCAAAATTTCCGTCAATCATACATGTTATCGACAGATCGGATCGAAATCCACCAATCACAGCCCGCTAGCATGACGTAAAGAAGGTCAGAAGGTCACACTAATGGCTGTGATTAGTGGATTTCGATCCGATCTGTCGACAACACGCAAGACTTCCGGTAATTCTGCTTGGTTATCCGGAATGAGTGATTAATAGCGAAGCGCGCGAGTGACGTCATGACTCAGACAAGAACTGGAATGGTGGATGATTTTGAAGATTTCTTTAACGGCAAAAGCCGGTGTGCCTAAAACACTTGTGAAATAAAAATTTCGCTTACATTCCCTGTATTTCCCTCAGAACACGCTTATGTCGACTGAGTCTCACGGGGAATTCAGTGATTTGCATTCTATTTTTAGACTTCGCGCGCTTCGCTATTAGGGGGCGGCAGACAAATAGTCAAGTAATTGTATCAGGCGTACCTTCCCACCGCGACAAAAAATATAAGGGACGCCTGATCGCAGGTTACAGTTCCGCCATTCTCGTACGTCGCCAGGTGTGCTGGGGTCTTCCTCTCTTTTGTTTCCCCTGTGGGTTCCACTCCAGTGCCCTCTTGGCTACATGTCCATCTGGTCTCCTCAATGTGTGGCCATCTCCAAGCTCTTTGTCCTATCTTTTGCTCTATCGGTCGCTGCCCTGTTTGCCTCCAAAGCTCCTTGTTGCTGATTTTTCTAGGTCACCAAATCTGCAAGATGTTCCTCAGGCTCTTATTGAGGAACACTTGCAGCTTCTGCTGCAGTCTCTTCGTCAACCTCTAAGTTTCAGAACCATACAAGAGCACTGCCTTCACATTTGACCCAAAGATTCTCAGCTTGGTCTTGGTTGTTAGTGCTGTGGATCGCCCATATTGGTCTCAACATTGCAAATGCCTGTCTTGCCTTTCCAATTCGTGCCTGAATGTCCTCATCAGTGCCTCCCTTCTTGCTTACAATGCTCCCAAGGTATGTGAATTCATCCACTTCTTGATCGGCCCCCTACAACTGACACACCATCGCCACGTTTGATACCAATATGCATCAACTTTGTCTTGGTGGCATTGATCTTCAGGCCTACCTTCGCAGCTTTGTACCTCCAGGGCCTGTGTCGTATCCCTCATATCCTGTATTCTGTGCGACAATAGGGCCAGATCATCGGCAAAGTCAAGGCTTTCTAAGGATGTCTTAAAGGTCCACTGAATACCTCTCTTCCTGTCAAAGGCTGTCCTCGTCACCCAATCCAGGGCAACCAGAAACAGCAGTGGAGATAGCAGGCGGCCTTGTCTTACCCCAGTCCTCATATTCAATGGTAGGGTCCTCTAACTGGAGATAAATGTGTTGTTGAAAAATTGATACCTTTTAATTAAGGAGAAAAAATTGCAAGCAGCTGCCACATCTACAAAGCAGGATCTTTGTACTGTACCTCTCGGGAGTAACCTATTTTCAAAATTTCCAGTGAGCAACCAGGCCATCTTTTTTACTTGGTGATATGTACCCCTGGACTTTTTCTCAGACATAGAATTTTGCGCATATTTTTGTTTTAATCCTATTCAATTCCTCAGACAAGTAACAATGCTGGAATGTAGAGCTCTCCACTTTATGATTGTACTCTGTGTGAACCATTTTTCAGTAATCTGTTTAGCAGCTGGGACTGACAGGGACCAACTGTTTTTGTGTCTTAACAAACAGGATAATGCTTTAATTGGTAGGAGATGACTTCATGAATCAAATCCAGTCAATTGCTGCATATGTACCATACATGACATGCCCAGGAAATCATGAATATGCCTAGTAAGTGTAGCCCTGAGTTCTTGGAAGGAATTTCAAGAAAAAAACTGTCATTGATAACAAAAAGACATATTTTTCAAACGTTTGGTTAATATGTAAAATTTAGAACATGATTTAAGAGTTACTGGTTGGCTCTTTAAGCTACAAATCAAAATACCTCTTTAGTCTAAATTGAACAATGAATATCTGAATCTATAACAAGGCCTTTTTGCTAAAATGTTTGGTAAAATACATTTCAAAAGGTGCCTTTCTGCATGTAATATGTAACATTGTAGCAGCCATTAGTAAGAGCTATGGAAATTAGTTTGTAATTTTGTGTAATGACATTTGCATTTTTGAATTGCATAATTATATAACATCACTCTTCTTGCTCTGCAGCAACTTTTCAAACTACAAAAACAGGTTTTTCCATGCCAGGAAATACAGAAAGTATCTTCTACAGGTAAAATAATGTGTTTGCAATCCAGAAATGTCCAACCCCTCCCTTGGAATTCCATTTCAAAGAACCCACATTTTCTCATAATTCCACAAACACATGCGTGCTACTTTATCAACTAATGGATATTTTCTAGAAAGTAATTTTATGTGGTACCACTTAATATGTTGTGCTATAATTATTTAATCTAAGTTTGAACTTTGTATACTACACTGTAAGTGAAGGTTCAGTTGAACTCCAGTAGTTTGGATCAGTCAATTGGCTTGCAGCTAGGAAAACCTTCATCTTAATTATGACTTATGGCTGTGATAATCTTAAGTGATCTTTTTTTTTTATTTGTAAATGGTGTAGCTGGAACATTGGTCCTGCACACATCATCAGCTTCAGTTTCAACTGAAGTGTACTTCTTCTACCAGTATGGCATTGAGCAGATTGTTCAACAGTTAATGAATGGCTGGAAAAAGACCTGCAGGTTAGAATAAGAACAAGAAGTAGTTAATCAACATGCATGCTTTATTTTCAAAGCAACTGTAAGTGCAAAGGTCATAAGCTTCAGCGAGTTATGAATTCATATTGAATTCACTACTCGCTGAATTATCAGTTGAGTACTTTTGGACGCTCTTTTTGTTTAATTAAACAAAGTGTTAAATTATGGGATTGTATCAGTTTGACTTGCGTTTTTCTAGTAATCAATAATCATGCAACCTTTCTTTTACTGGACATGAACGCATATAATTATACTGTACATAATTATTATTCTTTGTTGCAAAGTTCTGACCAATATTTAGCAATTATGGAATGAGGCTGAGAAGGATCTGAAGAATTCTGCAGATCAAGGAGGGTGTTATCCACAGAGGCCGAAGGCTGAGGTGGATAACACCGAGTTCTTGAACACCCCCACACCCCCCACCCCCCCCTCCCCCCTCGTCCCAATATCCTACGAAAGCTGAATTCAATAATTGCTTTATTATTCATTCAAAACATTTGCCTGTTCTTAAAGGAGTTTTGCCATTTTGCTCTTTGTTTTTCCGCTTTCCAAAAATAATACAACCTCGTCCCCAGGTTTTCTCGGTCAACAGTTTAATAATCTGCAGCGGGCTGCACTTTTGACGTCATTTTGATGTCATCGGTTCAACAGCAGCTGGTTATGGTCAATTATGCGTGTGGTTTTCACCAATCAGAAACGGGGAAATATTTGGAATGAATAATAATACCTTTTTATTGCATGTAACCTCGTAGGAAGCTTCATCTCCTGAGAACCGTGCATTACATCCCTGGATCATCACAATGGGTCACAGACCAATGTACTGCAGTAATTCTGATCGCGATGATTGTACCGAACATGAGAGTACGGTATGTTGACTATATGTAACCGTATGTAAAACAATTTGAAGCTGTTTTCCTCTCACACAGAAGACTCCACTGAGGCTATAGTTTTAAGGAGCTGTTACGCTCTTTTGGGCACGTGTTGAATGTTGTTTTTGGACCTACAGACCAATTTTCAGAGTTGGCATCAGAGAGAACATTGCTTTTCCATCAATCCTATGGAAACTGTGAAAGTTCAAGTAATGGTATTAAAGGAATAATATTATTTGTGTCTTGTGTGAAGATTGTAAAGAAACTGGAAAATGTCCGAAAAATGTTCGGAAACGACCGCCTTACCTTCGGAACAATAATTATTTTGGAAAATCTTCAGAAAGTGATCGGAAATCTTCGGAAAATCGTCAGAGGTGTCGTCATTAGTATGTTTATGTAATAAACAGAATATTACATGCCCGCTTATGGATATGAATTTTATCTTCTCGTGTTCAACTGGACATCTCACTCGTTCGCTGCGCTTACTCGTGGGATATCGAGTTGAACACTTGAAGATAAAATTCATATCTACGCGCGGTCATGTAATTTCCTCTATATCACTTACAAATGTAGTTAGAATGCATGTTAATGGTACGTTTTATGTCGCCTCACTGTTTTAGGTTCGCAACGGAATCACTTCAAAACCCTTGTTTGCCTTGGAAGACCTATTTTACAAATACGGTGAGTTGCAACGGTAATCTGGCGGGTCAGTGATTTTGGTTACTTACTGGATCTTGAAAGATCACCTTGGAAACCAAAATATAGAATGGATTTTGATTTAATTTCGCTACGTACCAGGATAAGCGTGTCAAAAGTCCTCTTGGTTCGTGTTTCCCGGCATGAAGGGGGGTTGGGGGGGGGGGGGGGATGGGGGGTGGTGAACATGTAAAACGCATGGATGCCCGTCTGCAAATTTGAATTTGGAATGGGCAGACAGTGTTTTTATGTCATTCTTTGAGTGCAATCCTAAAAGATACCTTGATGGCTAAAAATAGTGTCATTCATCTTCGATCCCCTTAATTTACCCCTGTAAGAGAGACGATTGGCATTCCTCACTTTTTCACCTAGGAGTATGTCTCAACGCAGGATTTCTTCACAGTCAAGGGGTGACTTTTGTAATGTAAGCTGCTCTGTTGCATGCAGAGAGGATCCGCTATCATACAGTTGTCGCTGATTCGCCAGTTATTATCACTGTCATCGTATGGCTACATGTAGCTACCTAAGTAGCCAAGATATTGACATTGTTGTCTCCTTACTTCCCTCCAGGTGTTGATCTGATGTTGTGGGCTCACGAGCATTCTTATGAACGACTCTGGCCACTCTACAACGGGCAGGTATGATATCACAACCTCTTTTGCGAGTTGATAATTAATGAGCACAGTTTTAATTAATTTAGCTGCCAACACAGCGTCTTTTGTTTGTTTTAGATTTGCAATGGATCATGGGAAGAGCCATACACCAACCCTTGTGCCCCAGTTCATCTCACCACCGGGTCAGCGGTACGTTATTGATTCGTCATACATACTGCCTATGGACGTTGCTGTGTAGGGTCTTGTATAAGATGCATGCTCCGACACTTAAGACTCAGAGCCCTGAATTGCCAGCTATTTTTTCCCTTGAGGTTTATTTACAGTCACGCTCGGAGTAAGCGAAAGAGGGACTACTCGTAGTCTAAGAAAGTAATTCTGAATTATGTGATACGATTAAGCGTGGTGAACACTCGGTGCTATTTTGTTGTGTGCCATGTTAATCAAGGAATGGACAACGGGATGCACGCGGATAGTTGGGAGAGCACGAAGGTAGCGTAAGAGATGCTCGAGGCGCAGCCGAGAGCATCTCTAGCTACCTAAATAAGTGCTCTCCCAACTATCCAAGTGCATCCCGAATTGGATGGACGCACACTACACATGGTCCATTGCTTTTATAACATAGCAAGACATTTTTCACGCTAAAAAGCCGCTTTTTCTGCACTGATCAAATTGCAAATTCTGCACGTGCACGTGTTGTTTTCACCGGTAGCACTTTCACTGTGTTGATCTTTCGACGCTTCCGATGTTTCTGCCGCCATTTCAGACACGTTTTCTAAATCTTCGAAGTCATCGAGAAACCCTAACTCAAATGTTGAATTATACTACCCTTAGTAACAGCTAAAGTCAAGTTTTACTCGAAAAAGGTTGCGAGAAAAAACTTTTGCTGGCAAGAAATTTCACCGACAATGACGTCAGCCTGAACCATCTCTATGAAGCATCCATTTCTTTTTCATAAAAAATTAGCCAATCAGAGCGCGCGCTAGCATATAGCTATGTTATAAACACGATTTTCAGTGCTATACTTGACATGCGCGTGCTATACGGAAAAGACCGTCGAAACCCACACCTATGCCTTTTACCTGAGATAGTTTTGGACAGCATTGAAGTTTTACAAAACAAACAACGTAAGTAACACAACAAGTTTTGAAAACTACGTTCTATTTTTCAAGTGGTCTATCTACTGACCCTGTTTGTCTCGAGATCGCAAGCTTAGCAAAACATATTAACCCGGCACGAGTGATATGAACAAGCAAAAATCCATTTGCAAGGGGCGTAGGTAGGAAAAGACTCTGCGTGCGCTCAAAGAAGAATAACGTCGTAGTAAAAAAGTAAGTGCGTCTATGGACTGGATATTTTTAAGGTTCCAGTAGATTTTCCACCTTGTAACAAGTGGTAACTTTTTTTCAGGGTTGTAGCGAAGATCATGACCCATTTGTTAAAGACTACCCTCCCTGGACGGCTTATCGTTCAGACGATTACGGTTACACTAGAATGACCATCCACAACAAGACTCACTTATACATGGAACAAGTCAGTGTGGATAAGGTAAGTGTAGGCAGGATCCCTTGATCCTGGTGAGCGGGTTAGGTCAGCTCAGTAACTTATCACAGGAACTTTTCATTAAAATTTATATAGCCATAGAACTCTATGGGACGAGTCATAACCTGCGATCACGAGTTCTTTTTTCTGGCGAGCAGGGAAAAGGAAGAACGTCTGATCGAATGTTAGAGTTGTGACGAAATCTTATACAAGTGATTTCAACACAAAGATGCTATATTTATGGTTTGTTTATAAAGTGAAGTCTGATAAAGAGAAGTGGTATTGTGTTTTGTGTTAATTTAATTACTTTAAGTCTGGTGGTTTCACTCCGGGGGTGACTGCAACGCTCACGCTATTTTGTTGGAAAATGACTTCTTAAAAAGGCTGATTTACGATGTTATTGAATGTGACCAGCTGAGGACATGTTCAGCCTAGGTACAACACGATCGTTTTTGGTGAAAATTAAACCGTTCAACGGTCCCAGCTACTGACATAGAACTGTGGAGTGTTGAAAATTTATGCAATGAGTTGCACGTAGTACTGTTATTCACAGAAGTGGCAGGCATTCTTTAAAGTGGGTAGTTCTGTTTTCTTGAGAAGCGTTCTAAGTGGTGCTTCTGTGGTAACCGCACCACATCATGACATGGGTGATCGTTAGTTATCCCCAATTCAATGTCATTTAGATTTTATTTCATTACAGGGGGGAGAAGTCATCGACAAAGTGATGGTAATTAAAGACGTGCATGGACCAGATGCCTGGATTCCGAAGAAAATTAAGAATTGAACTGAATCAAGGCAATCGATTTCCATTTTTATGGCACACCCCTCTTCCGTCCCCTCCACAGTGAAAGTGTCATCGCACGATTTTGTACCCTGCCAAAGAAAGCTGTAATTTTTCAATTTGAAGATAGATATTTTTTCTTAATATATTGAAACAATCATCGAATTGTCAATCGACGTAAACTATATATGAATAATATATCATTCTCTGCAGTCAATATAAAAACCTTAAAATCTCCAAAGTTGTCACAACCTATCAAATTGAGCAATTGAGAAATGGACCTACTAGTTGTAAGTAATGGTAATTTATGCTCTTATGTCTTCCCTGCAAAGAGATCGCTTTCCTAACACATACTCTAAAAATTTCAAACGTGTGCGTTCTTTTTCCAATATTGTATAAGGGTCATTACAGTATCTTAAGTTTCTATGGAAAAGGGTTTGCCACTGACTTAAGCCTTCATTATTGATATGAAAGCGAAGTTCGTTGTCGTACGCTATTGAAGTAACGTAGCGCGAGGATTGTGTGACCATGTCATTCATGCTCGTGCGATGCTTTTGTAGGCGTCTGGAAGCACGATGATGGAAGTACTGATGAAGTTTTGGCGAAACGTCTGTGGAAAAATATCAAGAGTGAGTGGCAAACCTTTTTTCATAGAACTTATGACATCTCGTGACTACACTTTTTCCTTTTTTAAACTTTACTATTTAGCGATTTAAGGATTTGATTGTGTGTTACATATCGGTATGTTTAGAAATGTTCCTATACGCTCCTTCAAACAATTCATTGTTGAAATCCGAAAACTCCAACATTGGTGAAACGCAATTTCATTGTAACAATGTACAACCCCACTCTCCCTTCCTCCGAGACAATAAGCCCTTCTGAAAAGTAGGTGCACAGCTTGGTATGAGAATCACTTTTATGGTATGTGGAGTCCAGGGTAGAAATGTTCTGCACTCATTTCGTCTCTTTTCAACTCACTTCCCCCGCCAAAGTAGTAGATGTTACAGTTGTTCCAGGCACTTGAAGGAGATGTGGCCACCAAAAAGTGGTCCTAAAACATGTGACAAAACACAGCGAGCGATATTTTGGGACCACTTTGGAGTCAGCGATTTAATTGTAGAAAAGGTAAGAACTATCGTGTCAGAGCCGAGCATTTAGTTCAACAAAATGCCCAATGCAATTAAGCCACTGTTTGCTCCCACATTCATATCAATTTTTCTTCGTTTTCTTTTTATCCACTGCCGTGCCAAACAAGCCGCTAAATATGAGAACCCAACACTTAATTAAGGTCTTAAATAATGCCATACAACTTATTCCTCGTTCTTTCATCTACTGCCGAGCCCAACGAACGTTGGCTCCCGAAGTAACTGCATATAAGCGTTGGCGAACTGACATTCGACGTTGGCGAATCGACTTCATACGTGGCGAACTGACTCGTTGGCGAAACGACCGGCATTCGAACATGGAAGGCTGCGAAGAATCGATTAAGAGTGATCTCGTCCCTACAAAGATCTTGCCCCTGATGTTAACCTGACCTGTATCACTGAACACCCAGGATTTCAACCCGTTTTTCTTCAGAAGTCCTGTCAGTTTTGTTGCTAACATTGGGAGAAGCCATACTTTGCTGAATTTTAATACCCTGCTCAATAGCATTTCTGGTCTCAGGGAATTGTAATCATTATCATGGGTTTCAATAAGGGCCGGGCACCAGGAAAACTGATCGGCTGCTTGGATATAACTTAGCAAGTATGTTTCATAAAGATCTGATTCAAACTCTACAATTAAAGTAGTCTGTATGAATTTTTAAAGACAAATGTATTGCACGCTGGCAGTGAGTTACATGTGAGCCTTTGGACAGCTGTTTTAACCTGTAAATTTTTATATTTCTGTGTAGTTATGAGAGAATAAAATGCTTGTTGTTCACAAAACAGGTCTCCTTTGTTGATCAGCAATGCCTGTTGTGGTAACTTTATGTCCTTTATGTGTGTACTTTTCTGAGGGGGTTTGCATTCAATTTAACTTAATGTAAGATGAAGGGTCATCTTCTAAATGATGTTTTAAATCTTAAATTAAGTCGACTAGCATCTTAAAAGAAGAGTTCTGGTATAAGATTACTTTTAATCTTAACTTAAGGTTTGAAAAATCTCGACTAAGTTGTTTCGATTCTTATTTTAAGACAAAATTTTGTCTTACCTCAGAACTCTGAATTTAAGACGTTATAATATTAAAGTAAGATGGAGATATGTCTTCACTTAAGATGAATATAAATCTCATGGTAAGATAACAGACCCATCTTACCTCAGAACGTCTTAATATAAGATTTTAGTTTTTACCGGAGAACATCTAGATCTTTTGGCTCTTAGGAACAAACCGTAAGTTATCAAGCATCCGCAACGCCTTCTGGATTAAGGACTTAAAAAGTGTTTTTTGGATGATCAGTTACGGCACATTGATTTGTCACTAAAACTCGATTTTGACCATCGGAAAACTATGCTCCATCCAGTTTTGATCTAACCCGCGTAGGAAAAACCAACTGCTCGCAGGGTAGGTTTGATCTCTACTTTGTCCCTTTCTTCTTCTGGCCATAATTTTCGCAGCTTTTTATGGGGTACAATCAAAAACTTAAGCTCAAGAAGAATTGAAAGCTGTGTCATAAGAAACTTGATCTGAAATCATGTTTTCTCTTATGAACAATAAGTTGCTTTCAAACTGATTAAACACCACTTTGTCTCCTGGAACTTTTTGCCAAAAATGCACTTTTTGGACATTTTGGTGGTTTTGAGGCTGGATCTCAGCCAAATTAGCTTTAATCTGGTCGAAAATGCATTTGTAGCACGACAGCTAGCCCTTCTTGCCACTAAATCGCGTTTTAACGAACTTTGGGCCCGTGCATGCACAGAAATCAAAATTTCTGAGATAGTTTTTGGACGAGAAGGTGGCCTACGTCTTTAGGCTTTTCGATTTTTGATGTTTTTTTTTCCTTTCCTTTTTCTCCTTTTCTTTTCTTTTCGCTGCAGGGATTGACCTTTATACTGGGCTTGCTTGCAGTTAAAAAACTTCTAAGAAAGAGTCATCGAAGCGGCCATTTTTACCGTGAGCAGCAGTTAGGTGTAGTTGGCTAGTAAATTTTGCTCTGAGTTTTTCACATCATCTTTTTGAGCATTTTTGTGCATATCTCAGGCTCCATTAAGCCGATCACTCTGATCTAGGCATCATTGGAAAGATCGTTTCCTCCTGCAGAAGTTGAGTATAGATGATGCCAAGTTTGGTCAAAATGATGACGTCAGAAGCGAAGAAAGGCCAAGGTTCGTCACGGGCGGTACGGGCGGCACAGGGCGTCGATGGGTTAAATACAACTATCATCTGATGCTTGGTGTTTTTGTTGTAGCTTATATAAGCCACAGAAGCTTGAAGTATGCATTCACAAACAGAAGCTGCAATGGTTGAAAAGCTGAGTGAAAGTCAATTTACAAAACATGAGTGATGAGTACTGGAAATGTTTCGTTTTGGCTCAAGCTGGGCACAAAACCTGTGACTGTTTTGTCAAAAGAAATGTAGCACGTTTTATTCCCGTTGGCGTGCGGTTTTGGCAAAGTTGAAGACATTTTCAGGGTTTTGGAAGCTTGGTGTCATTGCAACTTCAGAAAGATAGGAGGCGCTAAAAGTAAATCAATAGACTAATTTTGAATTTACAAGAATCAACTGAATACTCTTGGTATATAAAATACAGATTTATTAATCTAAACACACTTTTTCTCTTAGGGTTTTGTTGTTTCTAGAGAAGTTTTTTGTTAGCATTCCAGAACAAACCCACACAGCCAAATTATTGTTTCTTAATTGTATATATTGAAGGATGATATGTGTCAAATGACGTTAATCGCCTTATAAATAGGGAATGAGATTAAACATATATTCTTCTCCTATTTATTGTTGTTCTAATACTTCATGAAAATGAAAATCAATAATACCAAGAAAGCATTGGAGAATGTTTTCTGGTAAGGTATTTTTTCTTTAGATTTACTTTTTGATGAAGATGATCATTATTGTTGTTGGCTGCTGTTGGTGTCGTCAAGGCTCTCAACTATGAAAATCTGGGGCCCCAGACACAGGTTTTTATGCTAAAAAAAGTACATTCTGATAGTTGCCCTGAAACACAACCCCCCGTAGCCTCAACCCTGTAAATAATTATCATGGTCAGCATTGTTTATTATAATGTATCAGGAATTTTTCCCAGTTCCAGTAGTCCTGCGTAGCTGGCGGGATTTTGGCGGCGCGAGTTGCTTTTGTTTTGGTAGCGTAAAGCCGTGAACGCGATATACGAAATCGTGGCAGGCGGGTGAATGCGCAGGCTTCGGAATATGGCGGCTCCGCGGCCGCTCCGCTTCGCCCGCTCACGCATCCCGGCACGCTACGCAGGCTACAGTTCCAGTTTCTGCATTAATGTTATTAAACAACGTACAACACAACAGTTTTGTTATTAGATTCTATTCTATATTTACTTGCATTAGACAGCAGAATACCACATCATGCTAATGTCCAAGTCCTAGCATGTTTTTGTCAATTTCCGAGAATGGTTAAATCCCTTTACCTATGTCCACACAAGCTTATGATTTGATGGGACACAAGTTGGAATGGCTCCAATCTTTAACATGATTTTTGTTTATTTACATTATACTGAGGCATTTCTGTAGGGTTACATTTTCCACACATTTTTTGCAGCTGTGATCCAATTCAACAAAGAGCATAATTATAGCAAGCTTTGCATTTTCTCTTCCCCTGGTGTGCTCTCTTAACTGAAAACAGTGAAAAAGCAGAAACATTTCCTCAATGCCCAAAAGAAAAACCATGGAAAATGCTAGCCAGTAATGGTATGGTCATTCAGGCACTGTAGGCCATTTGAAGCAATAATAATGTCTTGCTGAATGACAAATGGCCTGTATAGGAACTATATTAATTGTTTATAGTAGGAACATTTTATCAGTGCTCTGTAAAAATCTGAGCTTGCACTTGTGTGTGCGTTTTTTTAATTATGAATATGTTACATGTCTGAATACAGAATTTATAATAAATATAGTGGTATTTTGAATGAAATTAACTTTTGATGTGAGGTGTGTTACTTTTAAAAGCCACTGTGATGGTATTAAGATTTTAAAGATCTTGGTGGGACGAAACGGCAACCCCCAAAAAAATAACACAACTATCGAACTGTTAGAACGGTTTTTTCTTCACTTGCTGTTCCATTCGATAACACTCGCAAAACTGAATAATTATTCTAATATTTATAAGCTGCGCGACATTCGCACGATCCTAGAACACAATAACAGTTTCGCAATCTACATTCTCTCGGAAAACTACTTAGATAATGTCTTTTGTACATTCTCCCCCTTTTGACTCTGTCAACCTTATCAAGACGTAACATTTTTTGCCCTAATTGGAGTCCAGCAAAACGCATTTAGACACAGGTCTTAAAACAGTGTTTTGGCCAATTTGAATCTTGGCAACTCGAACATGGCCGTCTTGTCCAGGAAACACTTCCAGAACTCTTCCCAAAGGCCAGTGTGCTCTGGGGCAATCGGGAGAGATGGCAAGCACAATATCACCAATCTTGAGATCTGGCTTTATTTCGGTCCACTTCTGGCGCGCATTTAATAATGGAAGCCACTCCTTCATCCATCTCTTCCAGAAGTGTGAAATTAACTCTTGAACTCGCCTCCATCTATTCCTCGGGCTGAACTCGACTTCATCAACCGATTCTGGCGCTGAGACACCTCCCATCTGGCCATGAAGAAAGTGGTTAGGTGTGAGTGGCGTAGCGTCTCTAGGGTCGGCTGACTGATACGTAAGTGGACGGGAATTCATTAAGGCTTCTACTCCTACAAAGGCGGTCGTTAGTTCTTCGTCATTGACATCTGCATTACGGAGTATCGCACGTATAGCCTTTTTAGCTGCTTTGATCATGACTTCATGAACTCCTCCAAAATGGGGCGCTAAAGGTGGGTTAAACGACCACTTAACTCCTTTGTCGGCAGACTGATCTTGAATTCTATTCTGATCCAGTCCGTCGACCAGCTCTCGAAGCTCTCTGTCTGCTCCAATGAAGTTTGTTCCCCGATCACTGACGATTGTTAATGGATATCCTCTGCGACTGGTCATTCGGACGAAACACCTTAAAAAGCTGTCGGTGTCCAGACCGTAAGCCATCTCTAAATGCACTGCTCGACTTGATAGACAGGTAAATAGGCACAGCCAACGTTTTTGTCGCCGTTTCCCGCGACCTTGGACGGTGATGAAGGGACCTCCATAATCAACGGAAACATGGGCGAATGCACGAAGTGGTTGACGTATTCTTACATCCGGTAGTGGCGCCATGATTTGGTCAGCGGCTTTCAACTTGCGTCTCCTGCACTCATTGCATGACTTTTCCCAATCTCGTATTTCTTCTCGTGCTGCTACTATCCAGTACTTGGTCGAGAGATTTGCAAGTGTATGATTGGTTCCGGTGATATGATGCCCAGCCTCGTGATAGTGTTTCACGATCAATTTGGTCACCCAGTTCCCTCTTGGCAAGATGACGGGAAAACGCACATCATAGGGAAGATTTTCGGCGTACTGTAACCGTCCGTCAGCACGAAGCAAGCCATCAGGGTCGACTTTTGGCGTTAACTTTAATAATCGGCTCTTCTTAGGTAAGGCTCGGTTTGCTTGAATGGCACTAAACTCCTCAGCGAAGTCTTCCCGCTGTGCAGCACGAATGACTTGAACTTCAATGTTCTGGATCTCTTCAGGAGTTAGGGGGCCAACAGTCCGATCTTCGCGTCTCGCACGACAATTAGTAATAAATCTGACGACCCAGCAAGACACCCGCGTCAGCCTTGTCCAACTTGACCAGTTGACTGGATTCAGCTTCCATGTGGGATCTTTAGAGATAGGAATTGAGACAAAGCACTGTTGTTGAAGAATAAGAAAGGTCTTCCGCACTTCCTTTTTCACTTCCGAGCCCTCCTCAATCTTGGTTCGTGGCCATTCGTTTTCAGCTTTCAAAAGAAATTGTGGACCATTCCACCAGAGCTGGCTTTCCATTAGGCTGTGGGCGTTTAGTCCACGGGAACACAGGTCAGCTGGGTTTTCTTTAGATTCTACGTACTGCCACTGCTCGGGGCTCGACTGGCGCTGAATCTCTCCAATTCTATTCGCAACAAATGGTCGAAACTGCCTTCCTCTGCCACGGATCCAGTATAAGACATCCATACTATCAGACCAGAAATGGGCGTCAGCTATCGGAATGTTCAAGACTCTCACAATCGACGTCGTTAGGTTCAAACCTAAAATGGCCGCCATCAGTTCTAGCCGCGGTGTAGTCATTGGCTTCAAAGGGGCAACTTTAGTTTTTGACGCGATGATGGAGACATCAAAACAGCCCTGGTCGTATTCACACCTCAGGTAGCTCACTGCACCATAGGCATCTTTCGACGCATCGACAAAGGTGTGGACAGAACTCGATTTCTCCACGTTAGGTTCTCGCAGGCTTCTGGGAACTTTGATTTCCTTCAACTCCTCCAACTCCGAGAACCATTCCTTTACTCGAACAGAGATCTCACGAGTAATGGGTTCGTCCCAGCCTAACCCCATTGACCACAAATCTTGGATAAGGATCTTTGCTCGCACTATGAATGGACTTGCGAGGCCCAGTGGATCAAAAACGGCCGCCACTCTTCCCAAGATAGACCTTTTGGTGAGAACATCCTCCACCACAGGTGTCGCGACATGAAAGGAGAAAACATCTTCCTGTGCACTCCATAAAACCCCAAGGGTCTTGGTCAAAGGCAAAGCATTGTAGTTAAGATCTATTTCAAACGCTCTGAGTTCCTGGGGAATGACTGTAAGTACCTCTGGTGAATTACTTAGCCATTTACGAGCTTTCATTCCTGCTTTATCCCATAGGCCTTGAAGTTGGTGAAACAACTGGACTGCACTAACATTGTCCCTAGTTGAATCCAACGAGTCATCCATGTATGTCGACTTCATCACGGTTTCAGCAGCAAGGGGAAATTTCTCCTCGTGGATCCTGGCATTCTCCTGGGACACGAATTGGGCACGAAACGGAGCAGATGCGTCTCCGAACACCACACGTTCAAATTCGTATACATCAGGATCGCGATCAACTTCCAAATTCCTCCAAAGAAATCTGAACTTTGGGCGGTCTTCAGGTGGGATCCGAATCTGTAAGTACATCTCACTGACGTCACAGGCAATAGCTACTGGGAAACGACGGAAACGAAGAAGCACATCGAACAGATTTGTCTGTAGTTTAGGACCTGGCAGGATGTGATCGTTCAAGGATGTTCCCTGAAATTTGGCGCTGGCATCAAATACGATTCTCGTTTTTGTAGTTGACCTCTCAGGACGGCATACCGGGAAATGAGGTAGATACCAAGGGTTTTCCGGTTCGTTCTCGGTCTGATGCACCTTGCGGATGTACCCTTTGTCAATGTACGAGGTAATAGCCCGCTGGTAATCTTCTCCCACTGAAGACTGTCGAATCAAACGCTTCTCTGTATTCCTAAGACGACTGTAGGCCATGTCATAATTGTTTGGTAACGTTGGCCAATCAGTTTTCCAAGGTGTCGCAACTTGATAACGCTCCCCGTCATGAGTGAGTGAGAGGCGAGTCTTGTCCCATGCAAGCTTCTCTTCACCAGACAGTATCTTCACGTCATCCTCTTGGATGCCTAAAGTGTCTATCTCCCAGAACCTTTTCAAAGATTCGTTGATTTCATCAAATATATGAGGTCTGGTGAAAAAGGTACAGGCCAGGTTCGTCCTGTGGCTCCTGATAACAGCTCTCCCTTGTGGCGGACCAACACACGACCAGCCCAAGGGCCCTAATCTGGCGATCGGCTCTCCCGGATTTCCTCTGACGTCACACTTTGAGTAGTGGAGATCAATTTGATCTTGGCCAATGAGCACGTCAACAATAGGATCAGCTGGCGGTTCTGGAAATTTGCAGACGCGTAAATGGGGCCATCGATCCTGAAATTTTGACCAAACAACAGACTTGTAATTTCCAGTTACACGACGTGGACAGGTTAGAGCTTTAAAGGGTATCCTCACATTTCCATCACAGCTTTCCAGCGTCATGCTAACAGGCATTGAATCGAACGTTTCCACGCTCTCATTAAGAACATTAACTGTGACTTGCTCGTATGTTGCAGACAAACCAAGTGCACCAGCTAGCTCCTCGTTTACATAAGAAACACTACTTGCATCATCCAAAAGGGCGTTTACTTTAATCTTCTTTCCATTTGCAGACAACCAAATGGGCACTGTTCGCAGAGACGCACTTTCCTGATTCTGCGCAGAAGCGAGCGTGGTAAGGTGGGAGTGCTCTTCGATTCCCTGCTCTGCATTTGGCAAAGCTGGTTCGTCACTAGCCACAGTTGCAAAGGCTCTTGTAGAGGGCAGAGAAGAATTTGAGGATTCCTCGACGACAGTTTCTTCGTGGGCTTGAATTTCCTGAAATTGATGCAGGAGTCTGTCGTGATTTCTCTTGCAGCCATTAATTCCACATTCTTTCGATCTCTTACAGTCCCTTCCTTGATGATTATTAGCCAAACAGCGAAAACATAGTTTCTTTTCCTTAGCAATTTTCCACCTGTCGTCAACGCTCATAGATTTGTATTCCTCACAGTTTCTGATTGTGTGATTTCCTTGGCAAATGTAACACTTCTGCTTGAAGGTAGTAAAGGTTCGATTCCACCGTTTCCTATCGTCCTCCTTCGGCTTTCCTTTGGCACCATGAAGCCCCTCCACGGTTTCCACAGCTTTCACTTGATACTCTGATTCCTCAGTTATCCAATCTCGAAGAGTCTCAATAGATTCTAGTCGACCGCTTTCTTTTACCCAACGGTAAAATCTTGACAACATAGATTTCGGAATCTTTTCCAGAACAACAGTGTAGAGAAGGCTTCCAGGATCTAACTCACTCCACCGACCATGTTCGCGGAGAGTAACGACCGTGCTTGCGAGAGTATCAGCAAATTTCTCGAGTTCATGTACGTTTCCTTCTTGAATTGATTTAATTCTCTTCACCTCCTCGAGATAATTTTGAAGTTGTCTTCTTTCGCCACCAAATCTTCGTTTGAGAGTTTTTTTGGCCTCTTCATACGCTTCTTCTGAAAAGCCAAGCTTCGATATTGATTCTTCTGCCTTTCCCTGAAGGCAAGCCTTAAGCCTTATCATCTTGTATTTCGCCGGCTCATCAGAGTCATCCACGATGCTTTCGAAGGCTGTCCAGAAGTATTCAAACTTTGTCTTGTCACCAGAGAATGTGGGCAATTTAATTCGTTCCAGTTTCCTATCGGCAGAAGAACTTGGTGTTTGTTTCGATTGCGAAAAGAAAGGCTTCGCTGTTTCTTCTGGATTTTTCGGCGGCAAACTGTCGTCCAACGGCGGCAATTGTTTCGTCTCCACGTGTTTATCAGGAGCTATCGACGACGGTTTCCGAGAGGAAGAAGAGAGAAAATCTTTCACTGAGGCAATTTCTTTATCGGTAGCTTCGATTATCTTGTCGATTTCTTCATTCGATCGCTCGACGTTCTTCTTATCATTTACTCTCTCGTAAATAACTATCAGGTCTTCAAAATTTGCACTGCATCCATTTTTTCTCCTCCACGTTTTCGAGGGCGATTAAAATTGCTTCCCTGTCGATTGTTTCATCGGACATTAGCCTCATTAGACGGGTATAGAGCTTGGTAAGCTGCATTTTCAGAACACGTTTCTGCCTTTTTAACTCCTCCAGCAGAACCTCATTTGCATCGGCTTCGTCTTCAGTGGTTCCCGCACTTTCTTCAACGCTTTCCGCACTTTCTGCAGCTTCGGACATCTTCTCGAACGGACTTGTGCAAAACCTCGCTCTGCTACCAGTTTTTGGTGGGACGAAACGGCAACCCCCAAAAAAATAACACAACTATCGAACTGTTAGAACGGTTTTTTCTTCACTTGCTGTTCCATTCGATAACACTCGCAAAACTGAATAATTATTCTAATATTTATAAGCTGCGCGACATTCGCACGATCCTAGAACACAATAACAGTTTCGCAATCTACATTCTCTCGGAAAACTACTTAGATAATGTCTTTTGTATCCTTCATTTTCTTGCCAAGATCTTGAGGATCTTTAAGATCTCTGAAGATCCTATAAGGATCCTCGAAGATCCTGAAGGATCTTGGAAAGAAAATGAAGGATCCTGGAGGATCTTGCAAAGATTTCTGAGGATCTTAATTAAGATCCTCATGAAGATCCTCATGCAGATCTTTAAGGATCCTTGAAGATCTTTAAAGATCCTTGAAAGATTTTCACCAGGGTCCCCAAACATTAAAGTACAGACCATCAAACAACTATAGATTATTGACAATAACAATAAGTAAACTATAGAACTTGTGGCTTACTTCTCCAGCAGTTAATAAATGAGTTGCTGTGCAAAAATAGGAGGGTGGCACGTAACATAACAAAGTTTGATCCCATGTGAAGAAGTTACTTGGATTAAGTAAATAATTATGCATCGCAACTTGTAAATGTGTTTTTATACCTTCATCAGATCCTTCTGGTCTTGGGGGTCCAAACCACTCTACATCGGGCCAGCCAACAAACGCTGAGATCGCTCTGGAAATTCCATAAGCATGGTTTCATGCCAGAGTCCGAAATCTTCAGGTTCTTTGATCTAGTATGAGAAAGGCAAATCAGATCACTTTACAATTCTATGAAATTGCTCATTGTAACTCAGGAAATTACTGAAAATCAAGTCAATAAAAAAAAAGAGACAAAACCCCTAACCTACTTAGTTTGACAGCCCCCCTCGAAAAAGTACAATAAAAATAAAGTAAAATAAAAGCTTTGATTACATGTATTCCAGTAAAATTGCTTTAAGTCTGAGACATAAACAATAAAGTTAACTACAATATTATTATGGTTTAAAAACCTACAGTAGAAATAATCAAAATACATGTATCATCTTCATTGTCATCATCACCATAATCATAAAAAAACAAAAATTAATTTAACCTTGTCAAATATTTTATTAACAATGATTATCAATAACAATTGTAGAACTGGTCCTCAAGCAGGCAGGCTTATTGGTAAGAAAGTTATAACTTTAAGCAGAAGAGCCAGCTCCAAGCTTACTTATACCTGTACAAGCAACCAAAACAAAAAACTCAAGAGTAGACACAGTAAAATTAAAATGAAAAGTGTTACCTGCATAACATTGGTGCATGTAAAGAATTCAATACAGTGCTAAATCAGACCAAATGGCATCCTGTGTATTGGCATAAGTGATCCTGATTTATCTGGTCGATCATTGGCCAGGCACTGACAGAACTTGATAACCAAATTTCTTTTGCCATTGACCTCCAATCTTTTCATGGCTTGAAGTAATAGTTGGATAAATGACACTTTCATTTTTTCAACAAGCCAAGCATACAAATCTTTGAGTATGCATAATGTATTGACACAGACTATGTCTAAAAAACTTTATAAACAGCTGCGCCAGGTCAACATGAGGTTTCAGTAAGGCCAGGACCTCAAAGATAAGATCTAGGAGCTGATTTGGAGTAAGAGCACTCAATTTACCAGCAAGAGATGGTGACAACTTCAGCTCATCCTCAAAGGTACTGGTGCCTGTCATGGATGTCGAGGCATCAGGAGAACCATCAATGTAGGATTCCAGAGTAATCCTCAGTGCTGCTTCAGCATCATCCACTGAGTCAAACTTTTTCTTCGGGTCAATCAAGACATGACGACGGATGCTGGCTTCTAAAATAGATTAAGAAGTAAATGAATAAATGACTAAAGTTATGGCTAACATTAAGGTGGTGAAGTGGAAATCGCCAGGGTCCAGTTGCATAAAGTAACTAAATTTTAAATTTTAAATGACATTATTGGCAACCATCCTATGTTCTAAATTGGGAAATATTATCACAGGCTACCGTAGAATTCCGAAAGTAACCCCCACCCCCTGAAAGTAACAGCTACCCGAAAGTAACGTTAATTTTTTGCCCTCCTATTAAGTCCCGAAAGTAACGGCCTCCCGAAATTAACAGCATTTTAAAAAAATACCCCAAAACGGTATCAAAACACTGTTGTATTTAATGTTCATTTCAAGCATTACTTGTACGAGGCGCGGTGGCCTCATGGTTAGTGCGCTCGTCTCCGGATCGAGTGGTCCGGGTTCGAGCCCTCGCCGGGGACATTGTGTTGTGTTCTTGGACAAGACACTTTACTCTCACAGTGCCCCTCTCCACCCGGCGAATTTAATGCTGAGAGGTAACCCTGCGATGGACTAGCATCCCATCCAGGGGGGAGTAGAAATACTCTCAGTCGCTTCATGCTAAGGAAACCGGGATAAGCTCCGGCATGATGGGCCACTTGGCTCGTATGCAGACTTTACCTTTACTTCAAGCATTACTTTCCGTCGGCTCACAAAGGGATCTTAAAGTGCATATGAAGTGAAAAATAATTTCTGCTTATTTGGAAGTCCTTCCAAAATACAGAAGAATGGCGTTTTTCGTTTTGAAATATCTTTTTTCGTTTCAGAGGGACGTTTTTCTATTATGCAAATTAGATCAGTGATGACGTCATATTGTTTGCAGCTAAAAATTGTAAAATACTGAATAAACAATATCTCTAGAAATATTAAAAGCACTGTCCTTGAAACTTGCACCATAATTGTCCATCACAAAAGAAACAAAATGACACCCTTAGTGCTGTTGCCATAGCAACTCTTTCGGGTCCAGTCTCTTTTTGTCGAAAAAACGAATCCTCCATTTTCAACCTCTTAAGTGAGAGAAGGGGTCCTACATGGAACATACATAGTTCCCATGTTGTCGTAACTCCCAACGATAGATTTTGTAGGGTAGATGGATCTTGTTTTCAGACAAAAACTGGGATTTTCAGTTTTTATTAAAACAACACCAGTGGCAAAAGTGTTGTCATGGCAACGGTTCTAAGGGTGTCATTTTGTTTCTTTTGTGATGCACATTTATGGTGCCAAGTTTCAAGAACACTGCTTTAATATTTCTAGAGATATTGTTTATTCAGTATTTTACAATTTTTAGCTACACACAATATGACGTCATCACTGATCTAATTTGCATAATAGAAAAACGTCCCTCTGAAACGAAAAAAGATATTTCAAAAAGAAATAAGCCATTCTTCTGTATTTTGAAAGGTCTTTCAAATAAGCAGAAATTATTTTTCACTTCATGTGCACTTTAAGGTGAGTACCATGAGGGTGTCAATGGGGTTAACTGTCTACCGTGTAATGGTGGTTTTTTTGCTATCGTAACCGTATAAACCACAAAATATGAATTGACTAGCGTATAAAACATGTCCGCCTTTTTAGTATATACGGTACTTAACGGCCAAAGGTTGCTTACTTTCCACAACAAAAAGACAATTTTTAGGATACAAATGTAAATTTTAGTTCACTTGAGCTCGTCTAACACTTCTTTATACCGTCATATTTCGTCTTTCGTATGTCCTGTTGGAGCTTGACCTGGTTCGCTCCTATTTTGTAACATGCTCCGAGCCTCTGCCTGTGGTTCCAGGTTTCTCTCTTCACCTCCTTGCAAACCTGGGTGCCATAAGCGTTGCACAGCGGAATTCCTTCTTACGGTTAATACGGGGACGTTTTTCCTGTTAATGCAGTCACCCTGTTAATCCGGCCAACTGCCACATTCTGAAATCAGTTGCTTAGAAGTGCAATTTCGATATATCAGTAAAGACGTCGTTCAATTTAGACCTACTCCGTTAAGTAGGCTGCCACCCAATTAATAGATACAGCCCAATTTTCATGCGCCGTTGGCGGGCCGTATTAACGGACTTCAGTTATCTGTAATTAATTTTTACCGAGGTTCTACAACGCCGTTCTCGAACCATTTCGGTCGACTTTCTTTCCGGGGTGACTTGGGCAGCTCCCGGGGAGGGGGGGAGTACTCCCAGAACAATTGACTTGGGGTGTGCGACCAGGGTCGCAAAACCCTTAGCCTATTTATGTCCAAATTTAGCTACTTTCCCCACCCTATCTATAATCTGACCAAAAAAATCGATACTGTATTTATCACCTGACACTTTAATCAATACCCTGTTTCAGACCTGCCTTACGGTTAGTTACCTAGCTTAGACTTATATTAAAGGCATTGTGAAGGGGATTTTTTGAGGGTCTTACCAATAACTGAATGATGAAAAATTAGCTTCTTCTATTTATGACCAAAGCGGCCGCAGAACCTTACCCTTCGGGGCCGCACATACCCACATAGCCCATATTATGTGAAAATTGCTGGCGAGGTCGACTACAGGAACAAATTATCACAGAAACTTAGCTTACTTTTAGTATTCAGTGTACCGTTTTGGCTGAAACATTAATGATATTCAGTAACGGTCTTGAGAAACGGGCATAGCGGTCCACAGCGTAATGCTCATTGGTGCAATAGGCAGGTAGGTAAGGCTGCCTACGAGCCAAGTGGCCCTCTCAGGCCTGAGCTTATCCCGGTTTTCGTAGCATGAGGGGACTAGGAGAATTTCTAATCCCCCATGAATGGGATATTTGTCCATCGCAGCATTAAATTCGCCGGTATCGATTAGCCATTTGTACTCATTTGGCACTGTAAGGGTAAAGAGTCGTGACTAAGCTGGACCCGGAGTCGAGCGCACCATGAGGCTGGGACTTTGCCCCTCCAAGTTACGTCATTTTTAATAACTCTAAAACTGACTTTACCTCAATCATGACTTATTTTGCAAACAGAGGTCATCCAAACCTCACAAAAATCATAAAATCATACAAATTAGCTGCCATACTAATCTCCGTTTTTACTGTTTACTGACTAACATTATTTCGAACAGTTTACTGACTAAATGGCTTATTTTTAGCTGTTTACTGACTAGGGCTATACCCATTGACACCCTCTACCATTACCGTATTTAACGTAATATGTTCAACTGGAACGAGAGAAATACAAAATAATATCTCTTCTTTTTGAAGTAACTCAAACAGGAAAAACACCAAAGTTTGTCATGAAACCATGATTATCTTTCAATGCATGCAGATTACAAAACTAGAAAATTTTCAGATTATCTTGGAGCACATGCTTGACTGAAGAATGTTTAAAGAATCGTTTGTGCATGATTTAATCTGTAAGTGAAACTTATGAACTTAACGCTGCAATACTTTATTGAAATTAATTTGTCAGTTAAGGGTCAAAATGTACTGAACAGTTTTAGTAATCGTGTATGTATAGCGTACCCGCTTATTTTATAAGGTAGTCTGTTTTGTTTATTGTTTGTTCATCTGGTTACGTTACATTGCAGGAATATGCCTAAATGGAATAACTTTTAAATTTCATAATACGTGCCCTCTTTGTCTGAGACCATTCCGAGTACTTTAATTTTAATAAATATGGTACTTTCAATAAATATGGCAAAGACAGACTAATAGTTATGAAAAAGCCATGCAGATGCTGTAAATATAACCTGTTCTGTATTGATATTGTAATAATTAGTTTTGTTATTTCTGGAACACATTGACCAGTGGCAAAAAATTGCACACAGTCAATTAATTGCATTGTGCAACCAGGCAGGGAAGGAAAGGGATCTACATGCATAGTGTTCACCTGTTACGCACTTTTTTTTAACTGTTCAGTTAAAAACAGAAAAATTTATTTCAAACATTTTGAATAAACTTTTCAATGGACTTTTGGATGATCGCAATCACAAGAGCAAGAAAACTGTTACATTAACTGAAATGACAGGGATTTTATTGCGCATTACACATGCACAAAAGTTAGGATCTTTTTGCACTCTTTGCAATACATAAGGTGACTGTTAAAGGGGCATTGTTGTATCGTTGTTCGTATGTAGAACAGACACAGAACTGGAGATCCAGACTGGTGTGTTTTAATCTACGCACTCGACTACGGCTTACAAGTCTAAAACCGGAAAGCATGGTCTGAACTGTTACCATGACAATGTCAGCTATGAAACTAGACCGGAAGTGAATAATTAAAACAGATATCGTCACATCTTCCCTTCTTACAAAAAACAGAAAAGAGTGAAAATAAAAAAAATACTAAAATAATCATCTCTAAGTCACAGTCCTATTTAAATCACAATAAAGAAAATAAAGATTGAAATGCTTTGTCATGTCTATTTTCTCTTGATAATGTCTCACACAAGTTGACCATTTATTCTTGGCAATGTCTCATAAACTAGTGGTCCGCAAAGCGTGCAGGGGGTCTAACGACTCGTCTACTTCGTGTTGTAGTAACTGGTTGAGATGTATCCTGCTTGTTTTGCATGTTTTGCGCAGAAGGCACAGATGGTTTAGCTGGGGGCTTCTGCTCTGGTGCTGCAGGTGGTGAGTCGTGACTCTCACTAGTACCGGGGGTGGCAGGTGACACTGGCAACTTAACAGGTGGATCACGACAGCTCGGTTTAGGTCTCAGAGGCAGCACAATCTCAGACCTGCTTTCACCTGTTGTTTCTTGTATGCGCCTGAGGTGACGCCTGTTTCTTCTGTATACCCGTCCATCTTCAGTTCGGACTTGGTAAGATCTGATGTCGACTTTTCCTTCTACTCTAGCAAGAGTCCAGTCCTTTCTCTTTCGTAGTTTGGACTGTTGCGGCTGTATTCGAAGTCCCCAAGTAGTAACTCTTCTAGTTCTGTAGTGCCTCTGTCATAATACATGGCCTGCTTTGCCTTCTTGAGGGTCAACTTGTCCTCGACTTCCTTTGGAATCTTGGGTTTCAGTAGATGGTTAGAGGTGGGAAGGAGAGTTTTCGTTCGTCGACCAAAAAGCCGCTGAGCAGGTGAAGAGTTAAGGCCTTCTGTTGGAGTGTTTCTCCAATCTAACAGTGACAGAAATGGGTCCCGCTTGGATTTAGCTGCCTTCTCTAGGAGTGATTCGGCTGTCTTAACGGCATTTTCCGCTTCTCCATTTGACTGAGCGTACAGGGGGGAACTGGTCACATGTTTAAAACCATAGGTGCTGGAAAACTCGTGAAAGCTATCAGATGCAAATGGCTGTCCATTGTCTGATATGACTTGATCTGGTATACCATGCCTGCCTAGATGTGCTTTCAACTTCCTGATAACTTCTACAGCTGTTTTTGTTGTCAGACTGTCAACTTCAAAGACGCTTGAGTAATAATCGACAGTGACCATGTAATCTCTTCCATTCAGCTGAAACAGGTCCACAGCTATCTTTTCCCACGGTCGGGTTGGTATCTCGTGACAGATCATTGGCTCTTTAGTTTGTTCTCTTGGTTGACTGTTACAGACATGGCATTGAGCAATGCAGTTCTCTATGTCTCTGTTCATTCCTGGCCAATACAACACCTCTCTGGCTCTACGTAAGCAGTTCTGAATGCCTATGTGACTTGCATGGATTCTAGCCTTCATTTCTTCTCTTGCACTTTCAGGTACAACTAAACATTCACCTTTGAACACCAGTCCATTTTGCAGTGCCAACTCTTCACGAGAAGGGTAGCCTGCAATGCAGGCGTATTTTGGCGAGCGAGGCTGGGAGTTTGATCAAGCGAGCGCCATCTTGGATTCAAACTCGGAAGAGGCTTGGAGAGAGACAAAAATGCGTCCCAGCGAGTGGGAGTTAGGCTGAAAGGAGAAGTAACGGGGGAGGGGGAGGGGAAGGAAAAATACGCCTGCCGGCAGTCATTGTTTGTTTGAGAAACGCCGTTCGCCCACGAACGGAGTCTGTGATTGGTGCGGTCTCAAGCTAATAGATTGATGCCTGCCAATAAACTGTAAATCGATATATTTTTTTTGCTCGAGAGTGCGGGAAAAGAATTTATTGAAAAGGAAAATGGCGGAGTCGGAAGAGAATTTCGATTCCGCTCTTGAGAAAGCCCTCCAGTGTTTATCTCATTTTGGGATGTCGCGTGAATTGCGTACAGAACAAACTAAAGCAATTCGTACACTGGTTTCACGAGGAGATCTGCTAGCAGTACTTCCAACTGGTTTTGGAAAGAGCTTGATGTTTCAATTACTAGTTCGTGTGAAGGAAATTCCTTAATGTACGGCATAACTTATTCACGACCGGAAAACACATTTCGAAAATTTTTTCAGACAAACATTTCAACGGTGCACCAGAGCGAATTACAGCATGTTTTAGAACATCTTCTAAGCTTTCTAAAGTACTTCGAATGAGAGTTTTTCGCTAAATAGAACCAGAGATATTTAATTTTTTCATCTTCGTGACCTTTCGTTAATGTACCGCGTAACTTATTACATGACCGGAAGACACATTTCGAAGAGTTTTTTCGCGCAAACATTTGAACGGCGCATCAGAAAAAATTACAGCATGTTTTAGAGAATTTACTAAGCTTTCTAAAGAACTTCGAATGACAATTTTTCGCTGAATAGAACCAGAGATATTTAATTTTTTCATCTTCGTGATCTTCGTTAAAGTACGGCGTAACTAATTACATGACCGGAAACACATTTCGAAAATTTTTTCAGACAAACATTTCAACGGCGCATCAGAACGAATTAAGCTTTCTAAAGAACTTCGAATTAGAGTTTTTCGCAGAAATATAACCACAGACATTTAATATTTTCATCTTCTTGACTAAAATGTACGGCGTAACTTAATACAAGACCGGAAAAAAAAACATTTCGAAAATTTTTTCAGACAAATATTTCAACGGCGCATTAGAACGAATTAAACCATGTTTTAGAGCATCTTCTAAGCTTTCAATCCTACTTGACTGCAAATTTCGAATAGTCGGACTCCAAAGCAATCCTGCCGTTTCGACGGTTTGAAGAGATTCTCAGACGAAGAATGGCTTTGCTTGCCAGGATTTCCAAATTTCACTTTGAAAAAAACTTTGCAAAGCCTACAATTATCTTTAGGGTTCGTTTCAGACATTTCTGCACTACATAATTGACACGTTCGATTCTCGCCGATGTTTTGAGGTAGCATGTGGATTCTTCACGTGTGTTTGCTTTTATCGGAAGTAAAATTTAGTTTCTGGTTCATTTTGATTGGCCGATTGTTCATTTCCGGAAGATCTGTGAAGCGCAACTAATTAGGGGGTGTTTGCCTTTACGGACAGGCGTTTTCTTCCGTTTTTCCCCGCCCACTCCCCACCTACTTTCCCCAAGCCAATATGGCGGCGAATTTACGATCGCGAGCTCCAAAACGAAAACGCGTGCACTGCAGACTACGAAAAGGGAAGTAATCTCTAATTCTTGCTGGGAGGAGATCTTTGTTCTCTGGCCAACCTTCTCTTATGGTATAATTTGGTTTTATCAACTGAGTTGATAATGTGAATTAGCCACCGTAAAGAGATTCGAATCTCTTTACGGTGGCTAATTCACATTATCAACTCAGTTGATAAAACCAAATTATCCTGTAATACTCCCACCGACGCAGCACCATAGTTTCTTTAGAAACTTACCCCCTCTTCTCTTATGGTAGTCTTGAGTTCTTTCATGACCGGGTCTGATTCAGTAGCAGTGCGAATGATAGTCTGTGTCGCCTCGGACACTGGACCATGTTTATACTCTCTGTATCCTTCTCTGCATCTCCTCTTGTGTCTTCAACAGCAGACGATTGAACAAATGCTCTACTGAGTGTATCTGCCAAATACATCTCAGATCCCTTCTTGTAGGTAACTTTGAGGTCATACTTCTGGAGTCGCAGCATCATGGGCTGTAGACGTTTTGGGACGCTGATTAAGCTCTTCATGAAGATACTCTCAAGGGGCTTGTGGTCTGTTTCTATCTTGACTGGTCTTCTTTGAACATACTGTTCGAGCCGCTCAAGTCCCAAAAACAATAGCAAGAAGTTCTTTTTCAATCTGTGCATAGTTGATTTCTGCAGACGTCATCGCTCTTGAAGCATAGCCCACTGGCTGGCCATCCTGCATGAGGCACGCATCAAGACCTTTCTCAGATGCATCATATTGGAGTTCAGTGTCTGCTTTGGGATCAAAGTACTTAAGTACTGGAGACTCCACGATCAGTTGCTTGACCCGCTTAAAACTTCGACCTTGAACTTCCTCGTCCCACAAGACCTGGTTTTCTTCTTTGAGGAGCTCTCTCATTGGGGCAGTGGCTTCTGAGAGATTAGGAGCGAATTTCTTAAGGTAGTTAACCATACCAAGTAGTCTCTTCACATCTTGCTTGCTTTCTGGGGTGGGTATCTCCTGAACCCCTTGGATCTTAGCTGGATCTGGCTTTAAGCCTTCTTCAGATATGACATGGCCCATAAAGGAAACTTGCTCTTACAACGTTCAAAAAGGGCGATGAGCCGCTGGTCATGGTTTTCAATGGCTTCTGCTTTAGTTTAGAATTGATGTGATCACTTTTATCATGTCTCATAATTTTCGGACGGTGGTCTTTGTTCTCTAAAATTTTCGTCTGACGTAATTCTATTCCAAAGCTGCTGAAAGTTTCGGTGGGCATTAAGGTCATCACAGCATTGACAAGATCGTAAATCATAATTATAATGATATTAACGACAGTCCTGGGGTTAGGGTTGCAAACGGCGGAGGTCTAGACACAGCTGTTCTCATGCATTTAGAAAACAATTGAGCATAGGAAAGAGATCGGCCTTAACTTGACCTATCTCCTCACGCTCTTAGGGTCATTGTGGGTAATCAGGGCTACGTTTGTCTTCATATTTCTGTTCCGAGTTTCACTTTCGAGATGAAACTTTTACTCTATTCTATTATCAATTCGCCTTCCCCGCCACGTTAAAGAACGCAATATATGCAGAATTCATCATCCTTGTTTCGCCGTTTGTTTGACCTTGCTTACACCTAATATTTGTCAGTTCTCCAAAAAGTCTTGCTATTTTTAAGCCTTGAATTTGATTGAAGGATGCTGATTTCATTGCTTGTTCAATAAACAGATGGATCAGCTTGCTCCAGTTTCAGAGTTTGTTGGAGTCAGTTAGTCTTCTTGTCTGTCTTTTCGTAGCATGTGTCATGATTTTAACTCTACAAACTTTTATTCCTAATTTTCGCGCTATATTTTAGCTTATCGCGCTATAATGGCGCCGTAAAGTCATATTTTATCGCGCAATAAAATTAGAAGACGTGTCCTTTGACAAAGTACATCGTGAAACTGACTAACAGCAGCCAATAGTGCTTTCGTAAATAAAACCAAGCGTGGAAATTGGGTGAATTTAGCGGTTTCTGGCTCAAATTCGCGATCGCGATATGGATTACATTTTCAGACTCCAGTATTAGATAATACAATTTAGCTACCCTATCTAAGGACCACATCAGGAACACAGTTACAAAAGGGTCAAAAAAGATACCGTCCTATTCCGCGCACGTACCTATATAGCCCATATATGGGAGTACCCCCGAGTTTTTTCTCCAGTTATCATAGGTCAAGTTTTAAACTTAAATAGACATGTTAACCATACAATGCTATTTATTCGTTTCTGCCAAGTGGGATTTTGAGGACTAACTCTACCGCAGTGTAGAATTTACGAAACCTTTAAATTACAGCAAAGCACTAAGATACTACAATACAGATATGTCCAGGACTGAACGATAATGAGATTCAAATTCTAAAAGAGTCCTCATTGGTAAAAATTATCCAAAACACACAAAATTCTGTCAAACGTGAAGCAATATATATGAAATTGTCTAATAACCCTGCCAAATATGAAGTACTTAGTCTAGTTAAACGATACTTGCGTTCCATCCTGGACATGAGTGGAACTTAAAATTCATATCTTCCAGCCACCGTGTTTAACCTCTCTCTTTGTATATCGATTTTATCCGAAACAAAGTAAGAAAAACCTTATGTCCTGTAATGTGTGCACACAGAAGTCCAAAATATAGTATATATATATATATATATATATATATATATATATAGTATCCACTTATTTACGCCTTAATGAAAAGGTTCTATTGTAAACGATTGAATGGTAATTAAATATACCGTCGAACAATTATTTCACGCCTGTTACATTTTTCTATTGCTCTTTACCTCTATTAAACGGCCAGCAGCGCCCCCCCCCCCCCCCCCCCCCGCCCTTTAATCGACCACTATCCATTTCCCCGAGGGTGGCTGTTTAACAGGCGTTGAACTGTAGTTTTTAACCCAAAAAAATGCTGAGGGTACAAGTATTATGTCATCACCAGGTTATAAGACATCGCTCATAAGCACAATGGACCTGAACGTATTTCACGGGTTTAGGAATAGTCTGGATTGTAGTATCCTGGGCCCGGTTGTTCAAAACCTCGATTAGCGCTAATCCCCGATTAAATATGCTAATCCGCAATTAAAATTTTACCTGTGATTAGATTGCGTTGCTCAAAGCCCGATTAACGCCATTCTGACTCTAATGGGCGGATTAAATTTAATACACCTCCGAAGGAAGATTAAATCGCTAATCGGCCGATTGCGACCTGTCTTGCGTGAGACCAAAACGAATTTATCGATATAACGATAGCATACTAATTTACAGCAGTCGAATCAGTCGGTGGAGTCCACGGAGATCTCTAGCAGCCAAACCATCCAACAACAAGTCGTCAAAT
>JAHPZR010018284.1:35000-36591 GCA_019787425.1 Platygyra sinensis | reverse complement strand
GTCTGATAGTATGGATGTCTTATACTGGATCCGTGGCAGAGGAAGGCAGTTTCGAACCATTTGTTGGCGAATAGAATTGGAGAGATTCAGCGCCAGTCGAGCCCCGAGCAGTGGCATGTACGTAGAACATCTAAAGAAAACCCAGCTGACCTGTGTTCCCGTGGACTAAGCGCCCACAGCGTAATGGAAAGCCAGCTCTGGTGGAATGGTCCACAATTTCGTCTGAAAGCTGAAAACGAATGGCCACGAACCAAGATTGAGGAGGGCTCGGAAGTGAAAAAGGAAGCACGGAAGACCTTTCTTATTCTTCAACAACAGTGCTTTGTCTCGATTCCTATCTCTAAAGATCCCACATGGAAGCTGAATCCAGTCCAACTGGTCAAGTTGAACAAGGCTGACGCGGGTGTCTTGTCTGGGTCGTCAGATTTATTACTAATTGTCGTGCGAGACGCGAAGATCGGACTGGTTGGCCCCCTAAACTTCCTGAAGAGATCCAGAACATTGAAGTTCAAGTCATTCGTGCTGCACAGCGGGAAGACTTCGCTGAGGAGTTTAGTGCCATTCAAGCAAACCGAGCCTTACCTAAGAAGAGCCGATTATTAAAGTTAACGCCAAAAGTCGACCCTGATGGCTTGCTTCGTGCTGACGGACGGTTACAGTACGCCGAAAATCTTCCCTATGATGTGCGTTTTCCCGTCATCTTGCCAAGAGGGAACTGGGTGACCAAATTGATCGTGAAACACTATCACGAGGCTGGGCATCATATCACCGGAACCAATCATACACTTGCAAATCTCTCGACCAAGTACTGGATAGTAGCAGCACGAGAAGAAATACGAGATTGGGAAAAGTCATGCAATGAGTGCAGGAGACGCAAGTTGAAAGCCGCTGACCAAATCATGGCGCCACTACCGGATGTAAGAATACGTCAACCACTTCGTGCATTCGACCATGTTTCCGTTGATTATGGAGGTCCCTTCATCACCGTCCAAGGTCGCGGGAAACGGCGACAAAAACGTTGGCTGTGCCTATTTACCTGTCTATCAAGTCGAGCAGTGCATTTAGAGATGGCTTACGGTCTGGACACCGACAGCTTTTTAAGGTGTTTCGTCCGAATGACCAGTCGCAGAGGATATCCATTAACAATCGTCAGTGATCGGGGAACAAACTTCATTGGAGCAGACAGAGAGCTTCGAGAGCTGGTCGACGGACTGGATCAGAATATAATTCAAGATCAGACCGTCGACAAAGGAGTTAAGTGGTCGTTTAACCCACCTTTAGCGCCCCATTTTGGAGGAGTTCATGAAGTCATGATCAAACCAGCAAAAAAGGCTATACGTGCGATACTCCGTAATGCAGATGTCAACGACGAAGAACTAACGACCGCCTTTGTAGGAGTAGAAGCCTTAATGAATTCCCGTCCACTTACGTATCAGTCAGCCGACCCTAGAGACGCTACGCCACTCACACCTAACCACTTTCTTCATGGCCAGATGGGAGGTGTCTCAGCGCCAGAATCGGTTGATGAAGTCGAGTTCAGCCCGAGGAATAGATGGAGGCGAGTTCAAGAGTTAATTTCACACTTCTGGAA
>JAHPZR010018284.1:10000-30000 GCA_019787425.1 Platygyra sinensis | reverse complement strand
TAACATCACATTCCTGGAAAGTACAAGAGACAGAAATTTCTCAATGGGAGTTTCAGATTTTTTTCTTGAAATTGACTGTTCACATAAATAGAACATTTAAACATGGGGCAAACTTCTGACCCAATGAGGCAAACCCAATATGGTCTCATAAGTGACCCTGTCTTGTAACCACATAGGCTTGATATTTTGGTTGCCAGGTTGCTTACGGGAGGTTTGACTGTAAATTGTTTACCGGTAATAAGGTTTGTAAGATTTCTTCATTTGTTACCCAATGATTTGTACTGCTGCCCATAGTGCTCCTTGAAAGTTTGAGCATTATTTTTATTCAAGATCAAGTCCCTGCACACCAGTAGGCATTAAATATATAAGGTCAAGCGAGATATTAAGAGTTAGCAATTCCTCCCAAACAACAGTATAAGTAACTGTCATACTTCACTGGCAACAAAGAATGTTTGAAGAAATTTTCCAAAAAAGCAACTGCCATCCAGGTTGTCTATAAAATGTGTGCACATGCTTTCATACAAATTCCTTGAGCAGTCACTCGTAGTGAGGACAATTGAACCATGCCCACTTGTTAGTTTTTTGTACATGTACATTATTTTAGCGACCACAGAGTGACAATGACTGACTGATTTTAACACTTTCAAAGTGTAACATTAGATGTTATTTGAAGAGCCTTTATTCTATAGTCATACAAAAAAATATGTGAGGTATTTACGGTTTGAGTGGCCTTACTGTAAGTTTCACAGACGTTCTACCAAGATCTGAGATAAATCTTACTAAAAATGGACCTGTTTAAAGGGGGAGGGCACATACCAGTAAATTGCAAACTGACGAAATTGTCGTGACAAAAATTGCTCCAAAAATTATCTTTTTATTTTTTGGTAAACAAGCCTTACCTGGCAACAAAACATAAAACCTCATATGATACTGGCGTGGAGTGCTGCTGTGGCTGTAGATGTTGCCAAAGGTGAATTATTACTGACAGTGCATGGCTGTCATTATAAAGGGCCAATTAACCTGTAGCACCTGACATTACAGCTGAGTATGCTTGATTTTTCTTTGATGCTATGGGTGAAATTACCCGTCAAATGTTTTTTACATAGATAGAATTCACCCACAATGTAACAAGGTCTGGTCACTCAAAACTTAATGACAGCACTGGAGAGTTGGATTCAGATTTTCAAAGTTGTCGGCAGACTGTAGAGCCACATTGGTTGACTCAAGACAGTACATGACACTCAGAGTAATGGAATTGAATTAAGACAATACATTACTGCAAAATATCAATAAACATCTGGGCCGAGTTGTTTGAAAGCCGGTTAACCCTAACCCAGGGTTAAACATTAACTGCAGCACTACGTTTTCTTATTTAAAAATGTTTTTTGCCTCTAACGTTTGGTGTAGTTTGAGATTACTACAGGTCAAAACTGAAGGCTAAACAATATAAACAGAACACCTCACCAAAAAGTTACAAAACTGAAATAAAAATTCTCGCTAACCCTGGGTTAGCTTAATCGGGCTTTGAACAACCCGGCCCTATAGTTTACTTTACCTCTAAAAGCTGGGTTGACATAAAGGTCTTCTAGATACAGAGAACGGCCTTCATAGGTAGAATAGATGTAAAAAAATAATGCGTAACCAACTGTCTTTTTCTTTGGTAAACAATTATTTCCTTCATTAAAATGTATCTCCTCTGCTATAAGGCATTGAAACCATGGCCCGTCTCCAAAACCATCTCTCAACATTTCTGCAAGATATATATATCTAAAGATTAGTTGCTATTTAACCCACATCATGGGGATCAATATCAGTATCTGGGCAACTGCGCACCTACCCCTCCCCTAACCCAACAGTAACACTAACTTATTAACTTACTATAACATGTTGGGTTAGGGGAGGGGTACATGCAGGTGCGCAGTTGCCCAGATGCTGATATTTATCCCATCATTGCTACCAATAAGACTGAATCTACTGGGTCAACCACCAAAACCTCCTGGCCAGATCAATATAATAAATTATTAATGAAAGGTACCGAAATTATTAAAAGTACTTTCCTCAATAATTTATTTCTTTAACTGATCATAGGGGAAACTCTTGATATTTAATACCTTTTGATGGTTGAATTGGTGGAGCCCTTTATCTAGTTTAGCCTGCAGTCGGTATAATCTGGTTGACAATTTTCTTGGTCTGCTGTTTTCTCCTGCAAGAACTCATGGGAAACTGCTGTTCTCTCAGATCTGAATTAATTTTAACTATTTTGGCATCTCTGTTGTTGTATATTTGTGACTGGTAAAAGTTTGATCATAGTGCTACTTTAAGCAGTCAGACAAACTACATGTAAAAACGTACAGAACTAGTGTACAATTTCAGTAATTTAGTGGGTATTTTCCCCTAACTCATGATAATTAACTATTACTGAACAAGGTTGACCAAAAAAATTGATTAATGCCACTGGCTAGCAGATCAATTATTATTACAATTGATCTGCGAGACATTGACACTGAAATCTGTTCCCTGGTGCCAAGATGGCGCATAGGGCCTGAAATCATGATATTTTGCAATAAATGAGTATAATATCTATTGTTGTTTTATTACTTGATCACCAAGTTTGTTGTCTTATTTAAATCACTTTCTGACAACTCAGTGAAAGAATCTGCCATTTTTCCCCTAAGAGTGAGGCCTGACAGTGTGGTTATAAAATCACATTTGTAAGCAGAATATTATTTGTAGCAAAACACATTTGGACTGTTCTAAGCATGAGCAGACCATTATTCTTTTGAAGGCAGTTATTGCAAGTCATGTGGTGAACTCTCAGCAAATGAAAAGGAAGAAAAATTGCATTAATAACAGTTGTTCATCAAATGAAGATAGAACTAATGCTACAACACCTTCTTCAGTAAGTTTTACTCTTGATTCAAGTTCTTTTTCATATACAGCTAAATCCTGCAAAATCAAAATTAAATGCAGTTACATCCATTCAGCAATTAATTTAAACCGATTAAAATACTCTTATTTTGGATGTAAAAGTCTCAAGCCAGTCGACCCTGAAACTATGAACAAGGACCACTCCCCACCCCAAAGCTTATTCTGAATCTATCAAGAGATAATGTATAGTGTTTTCCAAAACCAGGAGCCCATTTTGATCCCGTCAACCCTGTTTATGACAGGAAAGTGCAAAACATGGATCCCAGGTCCATGGACCGGGTCCAACAAAATATGTATTACTTAGATAGTGCAGGTCCACATCAGGACTTTTGTCTTGCCCATTTTTTATAACCTGCTTCATCAAATAAATTATGTATGTATGTATGTATGTATGGACCGGGTCCATAAATTATTGTTGTGAAATACTCTTGGGAATATGGAGACCTCCCAAGAGCATTTCACTACAATAGTTTATGCAAAATTTGGGGGGCAAACAGAGTGTATTATAAAATGGGGAATTTGAAAATAGAGAATGCATGCAAACTTTGGAGCGTTTCTGACAAAGTTCACTTTTGAGCAAGATACCTAACGCCCTTTTTCCACCGAACCCTTCAATTTGTATTAATGTTCATTAATATATATGTAGTTAAATTTCAGTGGGTCTGATAGCCAGCTGCATAGTGGCTAGGCCTCGTCAGCCCGAGTTCAAACCCCAGACCATGCATAGTTTCTTAATTCTTTTTCTTATTATAAAAGTTGCAAGACTTAGAATTTTATTTGAAGAGCAAGGGAGTCATAGAGGCTAAGTGGGAATTCGCTACCTAGCGGGGAGCAGGAAAGGGCATCCCATCCAGGGGAGAGTAGAAATATTTCTACTCACTTCCTGCTAAGGAGACCATGAACCTTACCACTTTACAATGCAGTTTAGTGCGTGTACACACTACAAATTAGAACTGAGTTCAGTACTACTGAAGTATAAATGCACACTGCTAGCTGTCATGCTACTCAAACCACCTAATACTCAATTTGAAATGTTGAGGTAGATTTCATCATAGTTAAAAGAGGGAACTGGTTATATGAAGGCTGGCGAACATCAAAGGAGCAAACAAAGATGCCACGATTTATGTTGGAAGATCCGCGACTGTGCACAATCTTTTGTTTGCTGTACGATACACTATGCATGAATTACGTAACCAACAAGTTTTCATTGGTTAGCTTCTCAGTACGGAGTAAACAACTATTGTGTTTTGTGCACGGTCAAGGCCAAAAAAGGGAACAAAAACATATAACAAAGAACTTTGATGAGTTTCATAACCATGCCCCTCGATCTAAGTAAAAGTAAAGTAAAAACCTTTCTTTAACTTCGAATTACAGATAGCAAACAATTATGCTAATATCTTCGAAGAAGTAAAAAATAAAATAAATAGACTAAAAAATTATGTACAGAAGTAAGATACTAAAATTATTAAGCTAAATTACAGAAAGAACAACAATCATGATTAAATTTGATTAAATGATTCACTGCATTGGTTGTGTGAGCGGTTCTAAATGAATTTGGTAACGAGTTCCAAAGTTTACAAGCTGAGTAACAGAAAAAGTGTAAGCCATACACTGTAGTTTGTAGTATTAACCCTGGGGACATTGAGACTAATTCTGATACATGCCCATGAAAATTAAGTGCATTGTCAATCGTTATACCCAGGAGTTTCATGGAGGAACTTAACTGCAGGTTCCTATTACCAAGTTGCAATGGAAGATCTTCACTATTGGATCCAACCCATATTGAGAGACATTTGTCAACATAAAGACCAATGCCATTAGACTGAAACCACTCAGAGGCAGATTGAAGATCAGCCTGCATTGAATGTTGAATTGACAGGATCATGGCCACTTATGAAGAATTGTGTATCATCAGCGTAAGCGTTGATCTCAGAACTGTGCGAGATGTGCATAAGGTCATTTAATATATAGATTTAGGCCAGCCTAAAAGCGTAGCTCCTTGGCCGGGTTGTTCAGTGCGCGATTGAGCTAACCCAGGAAAAGGTAGAATGTTGATATGAGTTTTGTAACTTTGCGATAAGGTTTTCTGTTTACTGTTTGACTGTCACGCAATAAAAAATAAAATCAAAAACTATGCACAGATAAAGTCAAAAAATTGTGATATTGTAGTAGATAAATAAAGAAGACAGTTCTCCAAGTTTAAGGTGTTAGCGTTGTCCCAAAGCTGAGATATTCGTCGAAATGTTCCGCACAAAATTACAGAGCCTAGTATGGAGCCACCATGTTGGAGGACCTCTTTAGTCCTCCAACATGGCGGCCAGTAAATAGTGTAAACATCTGGCCCCGGTTGTTAAAAGGCTGGATAACGCTATCCACCGGTTAAATCGCTATCCAGTGAATAAGTGTTAACAAAACAAACCGTGCTATCCGCTGGATAGTGATTTATCCGGTGGATAGCATTATCCAGCCTTTGAACAACTGGGGCCTGGAACTTAGTTTGGCTATCTACTCGACTGATTATCTAAACCAAACCAAAAAATATTTACAAAAGTTCTTTTCCTGATACTAAAACTCCTATTTGTAATGGACAAAAATCACGAGATAAGTGTATATTTTTCAACAAAAGCCATCTTTGCGTTATGTCACGCACCACCATAACTTCGAAATTCAGAATGTGCTGGTTTCCAAACGAAGGATGCTTATGATTGAGCTGGAAAGTTGTAAACAGGAATAAATTTGGTACCTCTTATGCCTGATGATGATAAAACATTTAGTGGCTCTTTAGTTTAGGATTTGAGAATTTGATGATGTCACGTGCACACACTCTATTCTCAATTCCTCCAAAATACTGTTGTGACAGAATACGCTCCACAATGTTGTTAAAAGTGACAAAAACAGTTATGGGTCTGTAATTTTCCTTGAGATATTCGGTATCTTTCTTGAATACTGGCTTTACCTGACCGAACTTCCAACTTGTCGGAAAGCAATTGCTGGCAATTGAAGAATTGAAGAGAGTACACAAAGGTCTTGCTACGAGCCATGTTACGCGAAGCAATTTTTCTTGCAACTTGCAACGCAACATTTGTTGTGTTGCAAGTTGCAAGAAAAGTAGAACGACCCTCTACTTTTCGCAACGTTGCAAGACAAGTTGCAAGAAAAATTGCCTCGTGTAACATGGCCTTAAGGAGACTCAAAGGGTTTTTAGCTGCATGCGCACGCACAATCTACACACGCCATAACTAAGATGCACGCGTCAGCTGAATCAGTATTAAAATAAGCACACCGGAAGTTAATGCTGCGTAAAATTGCGCGAACCGGAAATAAAATCTGCGGAAAACATTTGTTTTTAGCTCGAAAGTTTGCTCGGTGACCTATCTTGATTTTTTGCATGCACGCACCATTCACGATGGCACGTTAGATATAAAAGTTTCGAGGAAATTTATCTTGTGGAATTTTCTGTAAGCCATAAAACGCGTTTCCTTTAAATATATTTAATTTGACTAGATAAATTTTTTCCATACTGTCTGAAAAGTTAAAGAATCTAGGGAACTTTCCAACAAAGAAATAAAAATGGTAGGTCACCCAATTAGTTTCTCAGATAATTTACAAAAACTGAAATTTAGAGGACGCTTTTGTGGACCTTGGCAACTGATATGACGTCACAAGTACCCTTAAAGTATAGCCCAACAATAGAGTTGCAAGGAGACATATAGTTTGCCCACACCATTAAACATCCTTCTTTGTAATCTTCCATCGTTTCACAAATAACACTCTTAAACCTGAAGTTTTAAATTAAGAAGTTTTTTCTTAGTCCAGACAAAGGTAATTTCTTATTTTAAGAAGGTTGTTCTTGATTTGAGAGGACTGTTCTTTATTTGAGAGTTTCCCGAAAATCGGTTTCTTACTTTAAGATATTGATTTCAAGGACGGAAGGTTTCTTAAAATAAAGCTTTCAAAACAAGAAATCGCTTCTTAATTCAAAAGATCATTTAAGACATAGCTTCTTAATTTAAGAACTAACCTTCCACGGCTGCCGACTGGATTGTATTTTTGAGTCGATTTCAGAATATTTAAAAATTGTTCTCGTGCCAACTCGTGCCATGTTACAATCTCACGAAAACGAGGCAAGGTGATGGGCAGGCTACCTATCCTGTGTCTTCCTGTGTCAAGGTAATTTCACCTACATACGCGACGGGAATCTGGACATTTTGTACCAGTAAAAATAAAGCACCGTGCTATAGCACAAGTATCCAGACCAAGGAGGGAAGCAAACCGCCAGAACATAAAATTCGCTTAAATGGCTCTAAACCACCTCCAAGAACCCAAAATAACGCAATGCATAAGGTAAGCCATTTTTAGTTAAATTATTTTCTACACGTAGCATTTAGAGCAGTTTTCGAAGCATTCTCATACATTGTCTATAAACGGCTAAAGGTTGGCGCCCGCTAAGCGCTGGACATGGAGCGTATGGTCTTCTCATCTTACCCCTCCCCACCCTGGGCTGTGTTAGCACAGGAGCCCATAAGCGTGTGTTAATATCGGAAAGTTAGAACAAGACCATCAGGAGAAAAAGCCAACTACAGGCACACTTTTATTCTATTAGCTAATTTAGAGGAAAAAAGAAGATGACAAAACTGGAATGATATGCTTCGATGTTCACTCTCTCCCCACCCTAGACCAAAGCCTTCAAATTGATCAAAGTTTGCGCGGCGACATTCAACGTTTGTTGGAAAGATCTTTCTTCGATCAATCTCACAGATTTATTTGTGAATTGGCACAGATATATCGGGCTATGCATGATGAAAACGATCCTAAAGGTTAGCTTTTTACATTTGTTTTCATTTTCTTTCGTTTCTTGCTTTAATTTTACTCGAAATGTTTGAAATCAGTTAAAATTGAGCAGAGGTTCGGTTGGATAAAGATCTACCAAAACACTCGACTGCATGCGTTTGAACTTAACTCTTTCATTGTGAATTGTATGAATTGAATTACAGGAAATTAATCTTAGCTTTCCGAGGAGAGTCTCTGTTCCTGTTTCAAGTCGGTGTAAGCTTATGCACCTATCAATGTCAAGCCACGGGGGGTGGGAAGAAGGGCACAGGGCGGGGGATTGACATTTTCCAATGAATTGATGTAAAATTCCGTACACCCGGGCAAAAATGAAAAAAGTGAGGTCAAACATAACTGAAATTCCCCACCCCGGGAAATGATTTGTGGTCATGGGCACAAAAAAAATTAAAATATCCCTACCCCCAGGACTGCAAGATAATTCAAATGCCCTACCCCTGGGCCAAAGTGATCCATCAAATCCCCGCCCTATGCCCTGCCTCCCCCCTTCCCCCCCTGCCTGCTTGACATTGATAGGTGCATTACATACACTACCAGTATATAATTTTCACCAACAGGTTTCTTTTCCAGGTCAAAGGTCACACACCTTTACAAATTAAGTGTTTAGGCCCAATGTTAGTTTAAAGGGGCTCAGTCACGGCATCTTGAGTTATTTTGAACATTGAAAAAAATAACCGTTAAATTGAAGGAAACCTAAAAATAACACTTTATAAAGATAGAAAAACATCAGAGATAATAATAAACCATAAAGGAACAAAGATGGTTAAGGATGGAGAAGATTGACACGGATTGCAAACAACGAATTTGAAAAGTTTAGCTAAGCTTCTTAAACGTGACTGAGCCCCTTTAAGGTTATGATTTGTTACATGTGCCCATATACACAGTGATACCTTTTCATTCATACACTTGTAGTTTAGGCAATATTTCCATATAACCCCATACATTTATTAAACAAAGCTTTGTTCAACTAAACAATAGCCGAAACAATGGAACTCCAGCGAGACTTATCCACTTTGGATAAATGTATTGGGTTTTATGGAAATCTTTCCCAAGTATATAATTATAATAACAAAATTGATTTTGAATTAGATGCCATTTCCAAATATACTGTTGTTTTTTTTTTTCTTTTAGGGTGAGGGTAGCCTACATTATATACCAGGCCAACAATCTGCCCTCAGTGCTGTTCCAGCCAATTTAGTAACTTGGGGCCAATACATGGATTTTGTAGAAATTAAGGGAAGAAGGTGTAACTTTAAGAACAAGCTCAATTTCAAAATATCAGAGTGACAATACGAGACTGTACACTACAAACTGCAGGCTGATGTCACATTGACATTTCTATTACTAATAGCCAACCATAAACAGGCTATTCTGAGCATTCTTAAGGCTAACCTAAGCCTGCTAATGTCAAATGCCCTTTGTGTTGCAATACACTGTGTTAATTGCAAGATTTATGTGAAAACTGTCAAGTGATCATACAAACCTGGAGAAACTTAAGGGTTGTTGGGGAATATTTGTGTTAGAATGATATGGATAGTGGAAGTAGAGGATACTCGTTCCCCCTGAAAAACAGTAAATGTTCTTAATACCACAGCATCTCAAATTAGTGGATTTTTTTTATCAAGAATTCTAATACTTTGCAATCATTATTGTTTTAGTATCTTTGTTTTTACACTGTGGCCACACAGTGAAGAATTCTTTGAAGTTTTCACACCACATTTGACCATTCTACAGTATACTGGTCTATACACCTTATTCCAAAATTGCTGCCATTTTAGTATTCTTTTGTTTACTTGGAAATTAGCCTTGAACAAGGGCTAGTTTGCAAGTAAACAAAAGAATACTCGAAGGGCAGCCATTTTGGAATAAGGTGTATTCTAAAACATAAAAGAACCTATAGCAACCATAGTGACTACGTCAATAATCATAATTTCACAAAAGCAGTGTATTTAATCACAAATATTTACACAATAATACACAAACTTAACGTTCTGTTCAAAACATACTGATTATAGTGACTTCCTCTTATGAAATCAATAAACCTTACCAAATGCAATTGAGAATACAGAAAGTACTGCTTTTTGTCATTTTCCTTTTTGGTTTCAGTAGGTCCCTAGAAAGTATTGTTTTGGAGCAAGACCATTATAATATGGAGTATAACCCTAAGCTAAGACCCTTAGAGGTTGATAGTTCTCAGCAGATATGGTTATAGCCCAAAAAATGGTAAAATCTTTCTTATTGTTATATATCTTTGGTGTTGGTGGTATATGTATATACAGGGTTGTAGCTTAGAAAGTAGTTTCCTGGCTAAGATTTTCATTGAGACAGTCATCTTTTTTCATAAGAGACCTGGACCAAAGTTCTTGTTCCCCACCTTTTGCAACGCCTTGAATGCGGGGCTACCAAGCTTTGCATTCATAAGATTGTGGATGCAGGACGTGGAAAGAGAACATGCTAAGCAATATTGCTCAAACCAAGATTTTATTTCAATTACTCGTTTGAGTGGCACCAATAGAATACTCGAGATAGTCAGGAATTTATTCCAAACTTTTCATTTAGTTGGGTAAGAACGTTGATTTAACTATTTTGGACAAGAACAAATCCATTCACATCTCTTCATGGTACTCGGTGTGAAGATAACCAAAGCTTCGAGGCCAGTGACAGTGTGGATTAAACACTCATGGATGTAGTATCTCATGTACTCAAGTCTTGCAATGCCAGCATTGTACTTATCAGTAGAAAATACCACTCTCAATGCAAAGCAGTGCACATCAATAAGTCTTTTATTAGGAAATCAGGTAGACATTAGATTCACAACAGGACATCAAACTACTTCACAATTCCATAATAACCACTTTTTTGTGGGGAGAAATAATTACAATTATGGCCACTTTCCTTTCAACCAAATACTTCTGAAATCAGCCCAAAGACTATAATAATTATACCACACAGTAAAGCAAATATACTGGTATGTATGTATATATATATTGCTGGCGAAATTCACAGGCTGAGAAAGAGTTGATCGCCAGATGGATTTGGGTGTGCGACCACTCAGCAACTGTAAAGGACAACAAATGGTGTTTAGGTTGCGCATCTAGTCATTTGATATCTGAACTATCCTAAACTATCTAAATTAACAATCAAAAACATTTGTTTCCTGCTCCGGAAACATAATAAAAGTTGAAAAAGTTTTACAAACTTGGAGCTGAAAGTTCATCAGCTATTTACGAGCATTGTCGCCTGGAGGGCCACTCGGTGGACCCAAATAAGACAAAAGTACTATCAACCGAAGTTAACACCTTCAAACGCAGGATAAAAGAAGCTATTCAAATTAAACTTACGAAACCGGCGTTAAACAGAGACAATGGTTACGAATTAGCAGCTATCTATGACACAATTCTAACCCCCAAGAGGCGTTAAAACCCCTTTTTTAAAATTCATCTTTTTAACATTCGTATCATTGACTGATGAAGTCCGGTTGAAAAAACGGACGAAATATCTCACAAGTTTTAACTTTCAGCTCTGAGTTTGTTAAAACTTTTTGTAAACTTTTATCTATAATTGAGCCGTTCTTACCCAACTAAATGAAAAGTTTGGAATAAATATTCTGACTATCCTTTGATTATTCTATTGGTGCCCCTCAAACGCAGTAATTGAAATAAAAGCTTGGTTGTGCGCAATATTGCGTAGCATGATTCCCTTCCCATGTCCTGCATCCACGCATCTTATGAATGCAACAGCTCAGTAGCTCGATCGCTATCCATAGGCGTTGCAAAGGTGGGGAATCAAGAGACTTTGGTTGCAGGTCTCAGTCATGAAGCTCAAATGAAAATCTGAGCCAGGAAACTAATTTCTTAGCTCAATCCTCCCCCCTGGGTAAATAAACATAAACCCAAATCCACCTAAGATATTTCCAATCAGAAAGATATTTACCATTTTTTATTGGCTATAACCATGACTCTGCATGTAGTAACTGTCAACCTCCTAAGCGTCTTAAAGCTTTATGGGTAAATAAAGCTCACTATTATATATGGTCTTGCTCCAAAACAATAACGGTCTAGAGACCTACTGAAACCAAGAAAGGAAATATGACATAAAGTAGTACTTTCGATATCTCCCCTTCAATTGCATTTGGTAAGGTTTATTGATTTAATAAGAGGACGTCACTATAATCGGTAGTGTTTGTGAACAGAACGTTAGGTGGTGTAGTGTAATATTGTGGTAATATTTGTTGAGTTAAAATACGTACGTTGCTTTATTCTCTGAACATGTATGGATTCTTGACGTATGTCACGTATAGGTGCTACAGGGTTCTTTTATGTTTTTTAGAGATGACAGCCGTCATTCCCAAAATGACGCTGACCCTTGCGAGTATTCTTCCGTTGCTTTAGCTGCTGAAACTTTAAGCTACCTTGTCTCTCTCATAGGGGCGAATTTGCAAGTCAAACCAAAGGAATACTAAAATGGTCATGCAATTTTGGAATAAAGGTTGATAGTGACCGGGTATAAACGTGTAAGAATGTGTCAAATGTGTTGGTGAATAACTTCAAAACGAATTCGTCACGTGTGGTGGCCACAGTGTAAAAACAGAAGATAGGTCTAGCAAACAATAAGATGATTGCAAAGTATTAGAATTCTTGATAAATCCACTAATTTGAGATGCTGTGGTATTACCTAAGCACATTTTCTGTTTTCAGGAGAACGAGTATCCTCTACTTCCACTATCCGATATCATTCTACATAAACATAATCCCCATATCTACCCCATACAAGCCCTAAGTTTCTCCAGATTTGTATGGTCACTTGACAGTTTTCACATAAATCTTGCCAATTAACACAGTGTATTGCAACACAAAGGCATTTGACATTAGCAGGCTTAGGTTAGCCTTAAGAATGCTCGAGAATAGCCTGTTTATTGGTTGGCTATTAGTTATAGAGCAATGGCATGTGACATAAGTCTGGCAGTTTGTAGTGTACAGTCTTGTATTGTCACTCTGATATTTTGAAATTGAGTTTGTTTCTGAAGTTACACCCTTCATTCCCTTAATTTTCTACCAGAAAAGAAATGTATCGGCCCCAGTTACTAAATTGGCTGGAACAGCACTGGGGCAGATTGTTGGCCTGGTATATATGTAGGAGTACCCTCACCTAACAAAGAAAAAAAACCAGTATATTTGGAAATGGCATCTATTCATAATCACTTTTTTACTTAAATTTATACTTGGAAGATTTCCATAAAACCCAATACATTTATCCAAAGTGGATACGTCTCACTGGAGTTCCATTGTTTCGGCTATTGCTTAGTTTAAACAAAGCTTTGTTTAATAAATGTATGGGATTTATAACGGAAATATTGCCTAAACTACAAGTGTATGAATGAAAAGGTAATCACTGTGTATATGGGCACATGTAACAATCATAACCTTAAACTAACATTGGGCCTAAACACTTTTAAAATTTATAAAGTTGTATGACCTGTGACCTGGAAAAGAAACCTGTTGGTGAAATATATACCGGTAGTGTATGTAATGAGCACCTATCAATGTCAAGCCGGCAGGGGGGAGGGGGGGGGGGGAAGGGGGAGGCGGGGCCAGATGGCGGGGATTTCATCAATCGCTTTGGCCAGGGGTAGGGCATTTGAATTATCTTGCTGTCCTGGGGGTAGGGTTATTTCAATTTTTTTTTCGTGCCCATGACCACAACTCATTTCCCGGGGTGGGGAATTTCAGTTATATTTGACCTCGCATTTTTCATTTTGCTGGGTGTACGGAATTTTACATCAATTCTTTGGAAAATGTCAACATTGATAGGTGCATAAGCTACACCAACTTGAACAGGAACAGAGAGACTCGCCTTGGAAAGCTACGATTAATTTCTGTAATTCAATTCATACAATTCACAATGAAAGAGTTAAGTTCAAACGCATGCATTCGAGTCGGTTTTGGTAGATCTTTAATCCAACCGAACCTCTGCTCCGTTTCAACTGATTTCAAACATTTCGATTAAAACTATAAGCAAGAAACGAAAGAAAATGAAAACAAATGTAAAAAGCTAACCTTTAGCATCGTTTTCATTGTGCATAGCCCGATATATGGCGCCAATTCACAAATAAATCTGTGAGATTGATCGAAGAATGATCTCTCCAACAAAATGTTAAACTTTGATCACGTATCACGTCACGTGTCAATTTGAAGGCTTTTGGTCTAGGGTGGGGAGAGAGTAAACATCGAAGCATATCATTCCAGTTTTGTCATCAACTTTTTTCCTCTAAATTAGCTAATAGAATAAAAGTGTGCCTGTAGTTGGCTTTTTCTCCTGATGGTCTTGTTCTAACTTTCCGATATTAACAACACTAGCTTAACCAGGAGCCCATGATGGGCTCCTGCGCTAACACAGTCCAGGGTGGGGAGGGGTAAGATGAGAAGACCATACGCTCCATGTCCAGCGCTTAGCGGGCGCCAACCTTTAGCCGTTTATAAGACAATGTATGAGAATGCTTCGAAAACTGCTCTAAATGCTACGTGTAGAAAATAATTTAACTAAAAATGGCTTACCTTATGCATTGCGTTATTTTGGGTTCTTGGAGGTGGTTTAGAGCCATTTAAGCGAATTTTATGTTCTGGCGGTTTGCTTCCCTCCTTGGTCTGGATACTTGTGCTATAGCACGGTGCTTTATTTTTACTGGTACAAAATGTCCAGATTCCCGTCGCGTATGTAGGTGAAATTACCTTGACACAGGAAGACACAGGATAGGTAGCCTGCCCATCACCTTGCCTCGTTTTCGTGAGATTGTAACATGGCACGAGTTGGCACGAGAACAATTTTTAAATATTCTGAAATCGACTCAAAAATACAATCCAGTCGGCAGCCGTGGAAGGTTAGTTCTTAAATTAAGAAGCTATGTCTTAAATGATCTTTTGAATTAAGAAGCGATTTCTTGTTTTGAAAGCTTTATTTTAAGAAACCTTCCGTCCTTGAAATCAATATCTTAAAGTAAGAAACCGATTTTCGGGAAACTCTCAAATAAAGAACAGTCCTCTCAAATCAAGAACAACCTTCTTAAAATAAGAAATTACCTTTGTCTGGACTAAGAAAAAACTTCTTAATTTAAAACTTCAGGTTTAAGAGTGTTATTTGTGAAACGATGGAAGATTACAAAGAAGGATGTTTAATGGTGTGGGCAAACTATATGTCTCCTTGCAACTCTATTGTTGGGCTATACTTTAAGGGTACTTGTGACGTCATATCAGTTGCCAAGGTCCACAAAAGCGTCCTCTAAATTTCAGTTTTTGTAAATTATCTGAGAAACTAATTGGGTGACCTACCATTTTTATTTCTTTGTTGGAAAGTTCCCTAGATTCTTTAACTTTTCAGACAGTATGGAAAAAATTTATCTAGTCAAATTAAATATATTTAAAGGAAACGCGTTTTATGGCTTACAGAAAATTCCACAAGATAAATTTCCTCGAAACTTTTATATCTAACGTGCCATCGTGAATGGTGCGTGCATGCAAAAAATCAAGATAGGTCACCGAGCAAACTTTCGAGCTAAAAACAAATGTTTTCCGCAGATTTTATTTCCGGTTCGCGCAATTTTACGCAGCATTAACTTCCGGTGTGCTTATTTTAATACTGATTCAGCTGACGCGTGCATCTTAGTTATGGCGTGTGTAGATTGTGCGTGCGCATGCAGCTAAAAACCCTTTGAGTCTCCTTAAGGCCATGTTACACGAGGCAATTTTTCTTGCAACTTGTCTTGCAACGTTGCGAAAAGTAGAGGGTCGTTCTACTTTTCTTGCAACTTGCAACACAACAAATGTTGCGTTGCAAGTTGCAAGAAAAATTGCTTCGCGTAACATGGCTCGTAGCAAGACCTTTGTGTACTCTCTTCAATTCTTCAATTGCCAGCAATTGCTTTCCGACAAGTTGGAAGTTCGGTCAGGTAAAGCCAGTATTCAAGAAAGATACCGAATATCTCAAGGAAAATTACAGACCCATAACTGTTTTTGTCACTTTTAACAACATTGTGGAGCGTATTCTGTCACAACAGTATTTTGGAGGAATTGAGAATAGAGTGTGTGCACGTGACATCATCAAATTCTCAAATCCTAAACTAAAGAGCCACTAAATGTTTTATCATCATCAGGCATAAGAGGTACCAAATTTATTCCTGTTTACAACTTTCCAGCTCAATCATAAGCATCCTTCGTTTGGAAACCAGCACATTCTGAATTTCGAAGTTATGGTGGTGCGTGACATAACGCAAAGATGGCTTTTGTTGAAAAATATACACTTATCTCGTGATTTTTGTCCATTACAAATAGGAGTTTTAGTATCAGGAAAAGAACTTTTGTAAATATTTTTTGGTTTGGTTTAGATAATCAGTCGAGTAGATAGCCAAACTAAGTTCCAGGCCCCAGTTGTTCAAAGGCTGGATAATGCTATCCACCGGATAAATCACTATCCAGCGGATAGCACGGTTTGTTTTGTTAACACTTATTCACTGGATAGCGATTTAACCGGTGGATAGCGTTATCCAGCCTTTTAACAACCGGGGCCAGATGTTTACACTATTTACTGGCCGCCATGTTGGAGGACTAAAGAGGTCCTCCAACATGGTGGCTCCATACTAGGCTCTGTAATTTTGTGCGGAACATTTCGACGAATATCTCAGCTTTGGGACAACGCTAACACCTTAAACTTGGAGAACTGTCTTCTTTATTTATCTACTACAATATCACAATTTTTTGACTTTATCTGTGCATAGTTTTTGATTTTATTTTTTATTGCGTGACAGTCAAACAGTAAACAGAAAACCTTATCGCAAAGTTACAAAACTCATATCAACATTCTACCTTTTCCTGGGTTAGCTCAATCGCGCACTGAACAACCCGGCCAAGGAGCTACGCTTTTAGGCTGGCCTAAATCTATATATTAAATGACCTTATGCACATCTCGCACAGTTCTGAGATCAACGCTTACGCTGATGATACACAATTCTTCATAAGTGGCCATGATCCTGTCAATTCAACATTCAATGCAGGCTGATCTTCAATCTGCCTCTGAGTGGTTTCAGTCTAATGGCATTGGTCTTTATGTTGACAAATGTCTCTCAATATGGGTTGGATCCAATAGTGAAGATCTTCCATTGCAACTTGGTAATAGGAACCTGCAGTTAAGTTCCTCCATGAAACTCCTGGGTATAACGATTGACAATGCACTTAATTTTCATGGGCATGTATCAGAATTAGTCTCAATGTCCCCAGGGTTAATACTACAAACTACAGTGTATGGCTTACACTTTTTCTGTTACTCAGCTTGTAAACTTTGGAACTCGTTACCAAATTCATTTAGAACCGCTCACACAACCAATGCAGTGAATCATTTAATCAAATTTAATCATGATTGTTGTTCTTTCTGTAATTTAGCTTAATAATTTTAGTATCTTACTTCTGTACATAATTTTTTAGTCTATTTATTTTATTTTTTACTTCTTCGAAGATATTAGCATAATTGTTTGCTATCTGTAATTCGAAGTTAAAGAAAGGTTTTTACTTTACTTTTACTTAGATCGAGGGGCATGGTTATGAAACTCATCAAAGTTCTTTGTTATATGTTTTTGTTCCCTTTTTTGGCCTTGACCGTGCACAAAACACAATAGTTGTTTACTCCGTACTGAGAAGCTAACCAATGAAAACTTGTTGGTTACGTAATTCATGCATAGTGTATCGTACAGCAAACAAAAGATTGTGCACAGTCGCGGATCTTCCAACATAAATCGTGGCATCTTTGTTTGCTCCTTTGATGTTCGCCAGCCTTCATATAACCAGTTCCCTCTTTTAACTATGATGAAATCTACCTCAACATTTCAAATTGAGTATTAGGTGGTTTGAGTAGCATGACAGCTAGCAGTGTGCATTTATACTTCAGTAGTACTGAACTCAGTTCTAATTTGTAGTGTGTACACGCACTAAACTGCATTGTAAAGTGGTAAGGTTCATGGTCTCCTTAGCAGGAAGTGAGTAGAAATATTTCTACTCTCCCCTGGATGGGATGCCCTTTCCTGCTCCCCGCTAGGTAGCGAATTCCCACTTAGCCTCTATGACTCCCTTGCTCTTCAAATAAAATTCTAAGTCTTGCAACTTTTATAATAAGAAAAAGAATTAAGAAACTATGCATGGTCTGGGGTTTGAACTCGGGCTGACGAGGCCTAGCCACTATGCAGCTGGCTATCAGACCCACTGAAATTTAACTACATATATATTAATGAACATTAATACAAATTGAAGGGTTCGGTGGAAAAAGGGCGTTAGGTATCTTGCTCAAAAGTGAACTTTGTCAGAAACGCTCCAAAGTTTGCATGCATTCTCTATTTTCAAATTCCCCATTTTATAATACACTCTGTTTGCCCCCCAAATTTTGCATAAACTATTGTAGTGAAATGCTCTTGGGAGGTCTCCATATTCCCAAGAGTATTTCACAACAATAATTTATGGACCCGGTCCATACATACATACATACATACATAATTTATTTGATGAAGCAGGTTATAAAAAATGGGCAAGACAAAAGTCCTGATGTGGACCTGCACTATCTAAGTAATACATATTTTGTTGGACCCGGTCCATGGACCTGGGATCCATGTTTTGCACTTTCCTGTCATAAACAGGGTTGACGGGATCAAAATGGGCTCCTGGTTTTGGAAAACACTATACATTATCTCTTGATAGATTCAGAATAAGCTTTGGGGTGGGGAGTGGTCCTTGTTCATAGTTTCAGGGTCGACTGGCTTGAGACTTTTACATCCAAAATAAGAGTATTTTAATCGGTTTAAATTAATTGCTGAATGGATGTAACTGCATTTAATTTTGATTTTGCAGGATTTAGCTGTATATGAAAAAGAACTTGAATCAAGAGTAAAACTTACTGAAGAAGGTGTTGTAGCATTAGTTCTATCTTCATTTGATGAACAACTGTTATTAATGCAATTTTTCTTCCTTTTCATTTGCTGAGAGTTCACCACATGACTTGCAATAACTGCCTTCAAAAGAATAATGGTCTGCTCATGCTTAGAACAGTCCAAATGTGTTTTGCTACAAATAATATTCTGCTTACAAATGTGATTTTATAACCACACTGTCAGGCCTCACTCTTAGGGGAAAAATGGCAGATTCTTTCACTGAGTTGTCAGAAAGTGATTTAAATAAGACAACAAACTTGGTGATCAAGTAATAAAACAACAATAGATATTATACTCATTTATTGCAAAATATCATGATTTCAGGCCCTATGCGCCATCTTGGCACCAGGGAACAGATTTCAGTGTCAATGTCTCGCAGATCAATTGTAATAATAATTGATCTGCTAGCCAGTGGCATTAATCAATTTTTTTGGTCAACCTTGTTCAGTAATAGTTAATTATCATGAGTTAGGGGAAAATACCCACTAAATTACTGAAATTGTACACTAGTTCTGTACGTTTTTACATGTAGTTTGTCTGACTGCTTAAAGTAGCACTATGATCAAACTTTTACCAGTCACAAATATACAACAACAGAGATGCCAAAATAGTTAAAATTAATTCAGATCTGAGAGAACAGCAGTTTCCCATGAGTTCTTGCAGGAGAAAACAGCAGACCAAGAAAATTGTCAACCAGATTATACCGACTGCAGGCTAAACTAGATAAAGGGCTCCACCAATTCAACCATCAAAAGGTATTAAATATCAAGAGTTTCCCCTATGATCAGTTAAAGAAATAAATTATTGAGGAAAGTACTTTTAATAATTTCGGTACCTTTCATTAATAATTTATTATATTGATCTGGCCAGGAGGTTTTGGTGGTTGACCCAGTAGATTCAGTCTTATTGGTAGCAATGATGGGATAAATATCAGCATCTGGGCAACTGCGCACCTGCATGTACCCCTCCCCTAACCCAACATGTTATAGTAAGTTAATAAGTTAGTGTTACTGTTGGGTTAGGGGAGGGGTAGGTGCGCAGTTGCCCAGATACTGATATTGATCCCCATGATGTGGGTTAAATAGCAACTAATCTTTAGATATATATATCTTGCAGAAATGTTGAGAGATGGTTTTGGAGACGGGCCATGGTTTCAATGCCTTATAGCAGAGGAGATACATTTTAATGAAGGAAATAATTGTTTACCAAAGAAAAAGACAGTTGGTTACGCATTATTTTTTTACATCTATTCTACCTATGAAGG
>JAHPZR010018284.1:0-5000 GCA_019787425.1 Platygyra sinensis | reverse complement strand
TATTTGCCGGCCTCCATTACTATTTCAGCTCGATTAAATTAGCTCGCTTCGAAATGGCCGAGATTATGATCTAAAACAAATTGAAAACGCTTTCAGAGATCCTGAAGATGGATTTTGGGGGAAAAACAGCTCAGAGAGTCCTGAAGTATACTAGATCGAAATTCGAGGCCAGTGTGGTTCATTTGCGACTAAATAGCTAAATCAGTATAGTACCTTCCGATCGTCAGAATTACCCAAGGATAACAATAAGGTGACAGGCCTGCGCGACTCCCATTCACGTGTAGTAGCCGAGTAGCCGCTTAGGAAGTTTTGCCCCTTTTGTATGGTACGATCGGAGGATCTTTGAATATTTCGCTAAGCACTAATCCTGTGTTTTCAGGGAGACATTTCGTCAGAGTAAAGCCAGAGTAAAGCCGTTAGAGGTCATATTTCTGTGTGGCTTCCGCTGTTATCCGCTTGTAATTTGCAGAGTTTGACACCTGTTTTTTTTGCCAGTTTTTTTCTCTTGATATTGCAAGATATGTTTTAGGTTCTCTCAAATGTTAGCTCTGGAGGAATAAAATTTGAAATATTCCTTTAGCATCTCGTTTATTTGGATGGCTTATTTTCACTGAGTAATCTTACGGCAGGGATCCAGATGTAAATGTTTTGCGGCGTTTTCATTGAGGACAAAAAGCTTGACTCTAATTTGCATATATGGCGACTGTAACGCGATACTTTTGTTTACATTTCACCTCTGTTGTGCTTTCGAGATACGTTTGCTCGTACAGTCTTTTCTTTTCTAAGGATGTTATTTTTCCGGCCCAGACTGAATATTATTATTTTTCTGCCGATTTTAGGCTGAAAATATTCTTGTATTATTCTTACATTATAGCTTATGGCATTTTCGTTTTATTTAGAATTTATTAGGCTATCAAGTACAAGTGTTTGGTTTCTGGATCTGGATCGCGTTCAGCACATTGTGCATGTGCTCTGGACACCACTTTTCGTAGCGAGGCCAAGATGTCACATCAAAATATATTCTTATATAAAAAAGAGTTCATATCAAGACAATTATTTTTTTTTAGTATCCGACTAGAACAATAATGGTGGGACGAAACGGCAACCCCCAAAAAAAATACACAACTATCGAACTGTTAGAACGGTTTTTTCTTCACTTGCTGTTCCATTCGATAACACTCGCAAAACTGAATAATTATTCTAATATTTATAAGCTGCGCGACATTCGCACGATCCTAGAACACAATAACAGTTTCGCAATCTACATTCTCTCGGAAAACTACTTAGATAATGTCTTTTGTACATTCTCCCCCTTTTGACTCTGTCAACCTTATCAAGACGTAACATTTTTTGCCCTAATTGGAGTCCAGCAAAACGCATTTAGACACAGGTCTTAAAACAGTGTTTTGGCCAATTTGAATCTTGGCAACTCGAACATGGCCGTCTTGTCCAGGAAACACTTCCAGAACTCTTCCCAAAGGCCAGTGTGCTCTGGGGCAATCGGGAGAGATGGCAAGCACAATATCACCAATCTTGAGATCTGGCTTTATTTCGGTCCACTTCTGGCGCGCATTTAATAATGGAAGCCACTCCTTCATCCATCTCTTCCAGAAGTGTGAAATTAACTCTTGAACTCGCCTCCATCTATTCCTCGGGCTGAACTCGACTTCATCAACCGATTCTGGCGCTGAGACACCTCCCATCTGGCCATGAAGAAAGTGGTTAGGTGTGAGTGGCGTAGCGTCTCTAGGGTCGGCTGACTGATACGTAAGTGGACGGGAATTCATTAAGGCTTCTACTCCTACAAAGGCGGTCGTTAGTTCTTCGTCATTGACATCTGCATTACGGAGTATCGCACGTATAGCCTTTTTAGCTGCTTTGATCATGACTTCATGAACTCCTCCAAAATGGGGCGCTAAAGGTGGGTTAAACGACCACTTAACTCCTTTGTCGAGCAGACTGATCTTGAATTCTATTCTGATCCAGTCCGTCGACCAGCTCTCGAAGCTCTCTGTCTGCTCCAATGAAGTTTGTTCCCCGATCACTGACGATTGTTAATGGATATCCTCTGCGACTGGTCATTCGGACGAAACACCTTAAAAAGCTGTCGGTGTCCAGACCGTAAGCCATCTCTAAATGCACTGCTCGACTTGATAGACAGGTAAATAGGCACAGCCAACGTTTTTGTCGCCGTTTCCCGCGACCTTGGACGGTGATGAAGGGACCTCCATAATCAACGGAAACATGGGCGAATGCACGAAGTGGTTGACGTATTCTTACATCCGGTAGTGGCGCCATGATTTGGTCAGCGGCTTTCAACTTGCGTCTCCTGCACTCATTGCATGACTTTTCCCAATCTCGTATTTCTTCTCGTGCTGCTACTATCCAGTACTTGGTCGAGAGATTTGCAAGTGTATGATTGGTTCCGGTGATATGATGCCCAGCCTCGTGATAGTGTTTCACGATCAATTTGGTCACCCAGTTCCCTCTTGGCAAGATGACGGGAAAACGCACATCATAGGGAAGATTTTCGGCGTACTGTAACCGTCCGTCAGCACGAAGCAAGCCATCAGGGTCGACTTTTGGCGTTAACTTTAATAATCGGCTCTTCTTAGGTAAGGCTCGGTTTGCTTGAATGGCACTAAACTCCTCAGCGAAGTCTTCCCGCTGTGCAGCACGAATGACTTGAACTTCAATGTTCTGGATCTCTTCAGGAGTTAGGGGGCCAACAGTCCGATCTTCGCGTCTCGCACGACAATTAGTAATAAATCTGACGACCCAGCAAGACACCCGCGTCAGCCTTGTCCAACTTGACCAGTTGACTGGATTCAGCTTCCATGTGGGATCTTTAGAGATAGGAATTGAGACAAAGCACTGTTGTTGAAGAATAAGAAAGGTCTTCCGCGCTTCCTTTTTCACTTCCGAGCCCTCCTCAATCTTGGTTCGTGGCCATTCGTTTTCAGCTTTCAAAAGAAATTGTGGACCATTCCACCAGAGCTGGCTTTCCATTAGGCTGTGGGCGTTTAGTCCACGGGAACACAGGTCAGCTGGGTTTTCTTTAGATTCTACGTACTGCCACTGCTCGGGGCTCGACTGGCGCTGAATCTCTCCAATTCTATTCGCAACAAATGGTCGAAACTGCCTTCCTCTGCCACGGATCCAGTATAAGACATCCATACTATCAGACCAGAAATGGGCGTCAGCTATCGGAATGTTCAAGACTCTCACAATCGACGTCGTTAGGTTCAAACCTAAAATGGCCGCCATCAGTTCTAGCCGCGGTGTAGTCATTGGCTTCAAAGGGGCAACTTTAGTTTTTGACGCGATGATGGAGACACCAAAACAGCCCTGGTCGTATTCACACCTCAGGTAGCTCACTGCACCATAGGCATCTTTCGACGCATCGACAAAGGTGTGGACAGAACTCGATTTCTCCACGTTAGGTTCTCGCAGGCTTCTGGGAACTTTGATTTCCTTCAACTCCTCCAACTCCGAGAACCATTCCTTTACTCGAACAGAGATCTCACGAGTAATGGGTTCGTCCCAGCCTAACCCCATTGACCACAAATCTTGGATAAGGATCTTTGCTCGCACTATGAATGGACTTGCGAGGCCCAGTGGATCAAAAACGGCCGCCACTCTTCCCAAGATAGACCTTTTGGTGAGAACATCCTCCACCACAGGTGTCGCGACATGAAAGGAGAAAACATCTTCCTGTGCACTCCATAAAACCCCAAGGGTCTTGGTCAAAGGCAAAGCATTGTAGTTAAGATCTATTTCAAACGCTCTGAGTTCCTGGGGAATGACTGTAAGTACCTCTGGTGAATTACTTAGCCATTTACGAGCTTTCATTCCTGCTTTATCCCATAGGCCTTGAAGTTGGTGAAACAACTGGACTGCACTAACATTGTCCCTAGTTGAATCCAACGAGTCATCCATGTATGTCGACTTCATCACGGTTTCAGCAGCAAGGGGAAATTTCTCCTCGTGGATCCTGGCATTCTCCTGGGACACGAATTGGGCACGAAACGGAGCAGATGCGTCTCCGAACACCACACGTTCAAATTCGTATACATCAGGATCGCGATCAACTTCCAAATTCCTCCAAAGAAATCTGAACTTTGGGCGGTCTTCAGGTGGGATCCGAATCTGTAAGTACATCTCACTGACGTCACAGGCAATAGCTACTGGGAAACGACGGAAACGAAGAAGCACATCGAACAGATTTGTCTGTAGTTTAGGACCTGGCAGGATGTGATCGTTCAAGGATGTTCCCTGAAATTTGGCGCTGGCATCAAATACGATTCTCGTTTTTGTAGTTGACCTCTCAGGACGGCATACCGGGAAATGAGGTAGATACCAAGGGTTTTCCGGTTCGTTCTCGGTCTGATGCACCTTGCGGATGTACCCTTTGTCAATGTACGAGGTAATAGCCCGCTGGTAATCTTCTCCCACTGAAGACTGTCGAATCAAACGCTTCTCTGTATTCCTAAGACGACTGTAGGCCATGTCATAATTGTTTGGTAACGTTGGCCAATCAGTTTTCCAAGGTGTCGCAACTTGATAACGCTCCCCGTCATGAGTGAGTGAGAGGCGAGTCTTGTCCCATGCAAGCTTCTCTTCACCAGACAGTATCTTCACGTCATCCTCTTGGATGCCTAAAGTGTCTATCTCCCAGAACCTTTTCAAAGATTCGTTGATTTCATCAAATATATGAGGTCTGGTGAAAAAGGTACAGGCCAGGTTCGTCCTGTGGCTCCTGATAACAGCTCTCCCTTGTGGCGGACCAACACACGACCAGCCCAAGGGCCCTAATCTGGCGATCGGCTCTCCCGGATTTCCTCTGACGTCACACTTTGAGTAGTGGAGATCAATTTGATCTTGGCCAATGAGCACGTCAACAATAGGATCAGCTGGCGGTTCTGGAAATTTGCAGACGCGTAAATGGGGCCATCGATCCTGAAATTTTGACCAAACAACAGACTTGTAATTTCCAGTTA
>JAHPZR010018283.1:50000-51803 GCA_019787425.1 Platygyra sinensis | reverse complement strand
AAAGAACTCGAACGAGCTCTGATGGACAGACCCGAAGGCAATGATATGTAGAAGTCAAAGAGACTGTAGCGTGTGGTGCGTATATTTACTAAATTCGCGCATTCTTCGATCTCGCATATACTTTCGTATAAATAAAAGTCAAGTCCGTTAACTTTCTCAAATTATTTTAACTTCACTCGTTCAACATAGACCAAAATGATCATCCCATGACACAATGTTTGTGTTCTTTTCCTGCAAGTGTGGAAATTGTAGCGTCGCTTCCCTTCAAAACATCAGCAAATGTTATTGTTGTTGTTATTATATTACAGTGAGTTAGAAGGTTGTCAAGACTCAAAGAAGAGTGATCTTGTTCTTGAAGATATTGGTGCTGATGTTATCTTAAAGTGTGTTACTGAATATCCAGGAATTAAACCTGTATGGCTTCAGAAATGGAGTTTTAAGATTAGTAGTGGGCAAATACAAAACTATCTGTCTGCTGTGCCGACTGACTGCTGTTGTTTCTCAGATCAGATGCAACAACGGCTGCATGAATCGATGGACGGTTATTCCAAATTCGTCTCGCTTAAGTCACTGAGTCAGCAAAATCCCTTCCTCTCTCTGAAAATCCAGGCATCGAGCGAGATCATCTGGTTTGAAATACTTTATGGAACAGATCACCGAACTCTTAATTAGACGGCTATCACATTGCACGAATCGAACCATCACTTTGTATGTTTCTTCTCTTCAGAACATCTCTCCACAAAAAGTATGGCATAAAGCGGAGTACCTCCCGTAAGTTTGTTGTGTTGCTACATCACACTACAGCGCACCTGGCTAGCATTTTTTGCGAACAACTTTTCCAGCGTTTCCCACAGAAACAAGTAAATATGCGAATCTCAGAATCATCATATTCTCGATTTGACGTCACATCTGGCCCTCGACCCATTCTCCGTTAAACTCGGTCGTGGACCAAAATGGCGGCAATTTCACGTACTTTGACGAGCCAAAGAAAATCAAAGATTTAACCAAATCGAAAAATTTTTGCGGCTAATTACTCCACAAAATAAGCTTTGTTTTAGCGAAAAAAAGTTTTTGGGGTTAGGTGCACTTTAAAGAAGTGTCATTGAGGTGGCCAATTTTAACCATGAAGCAGCCAAGTGTAGTGGCAGGACATTTTGCTCTGAGTTTTTCAGTCATCATTTTGAGCATTTTTGTGGATAACTCAGGCTCTATAGGCCGATCACTCTGATCTGGACATCATTGGAAAGATCTTTTACTCCTACAGAAGTTGAGTATAGATGATGCCAATTTTGGTCAAAAGTGATGACGTCAGAAGTGGAAGAAAGGCCAAAGCTTGTCACGGGCGGTTTTGGCCGGCACAGGGGTCAATGGGTTAAAACACAGGAAACACTATTTTGCAAAGAAATACTAAATTATAGTCAAACTCATAAAACCGTGAACACCTTTATGTCTGGAAGGTTTATTGTGTATCTAAGCAATCACAAGTGAGATCTGAATTCAACCGCAGAAACCGCAGAAAATGGATGTATTGCATTGGTCACAGAATTATAGATGCATGATTGTATACTTTTGGTTTTTGCTTTGTTCCAAGATACACCCTCTGTCTTAACGTATTACTGAAAGTCTAAATAATTGTTAATTTTGTATCAAGAACCACATCCAGTATTTAGTTTGTGGGATTTTAGATCACAAGAATCACGCTGACTTGTACTGCAGTTACTCATGTGATGCGACAATTAATTTGACACTGCTATAAATGGGGATGAATTAAGGTGGTTGGAAACAGTTTCCAGTACTTTCCAA
>JAHPZR010018283.1:0-40000 GCA_019787425.1 Platygyra sinensis | reverse complement strand
CATCCGTTCGAAAATTTTAATTAGCCGTTCATCCGTTCACGTTACCCGTTTCGCATGGCTTGCCTAGCCGTTCATCACCCGTTCGCTTGCCGTTCCGTTCAGCGTTCGAACGGCTACCGTTCGGAACGTTTTCGCGTGAGAGGTCACATATACTATAGTTTTTACTGCAGTGTTCATCTTAAATATTGGCATATGTACATTACAATAGTAACACTTGCTTCACCTGCAATATACAATAAAGATAATAGTCACATATTTTAAAGTGGTATGAAAATGAATGCAGAAAAATTATACAGGTATATCTCTAATTTGCTGCCCTTTCCTCTCCCCCTTCCTCTACTCTAAAACAAAATAAGGTACTTACCTAATTGTGGTGTACGTTGAAGTGATATTGCTTTTTATAGACCCTATGAAAAAATGGCTGCCATTAAATTATTCTTTTGTTCTTATTCAAAATAGCTTCTCTAACCTCATTTGGGATAACAAATTCTTTACAATTTTTGTCTCAGAAACAAGGTTAGTGAGGCTAATTTAAATACTAACAAGAGAATAATATAAAGGCAGCCATATTTGCATAGGCTCTATTTCACAACTAGACCCTTAGCCCTTCGGGCTACATTAAAGCCCGCGTTGGATATGAAGTGATAAAATAACCAACGAGTGCGTAGCGCGAGTTGGTCATAATCACTTCATATCCAACAAGGGCAAGTGGAATAATTGTTTTAGTAAATTCTCAAACCGGGTTTTGCCGCCAATTTTTATTTCCACAATTTTACAAAGTGAAAAATATTAAACTTGGCGCACTATTTTCCATATGAAGTAAAACTCAGACTATTGGCTCATAGTCGGAGTTTTTTAGCCAATCAAAAAGGTAGAAATGCGTGTTGCGTGTTGTCTGCTGTGGGCGTTGCTGATCCCTCTTCTTTTAGAGGCCATTCTTTTCGTAGAGGTGCTGCCTCCTGGGCTTTCAATCACGGGGTTCCGGGCGAACTTATTCAGTTATATGGAGACTTGGCCAGTGACGTTTATAAGGTCTATTTAGAGTTTAGTGTTGAGTCCAAATTAGCTGTTGCTCACCAGATTCGTACCTCTGTCCGGTTGCTTGTAATTTAGTCGCAGCGCACACCCTTTGTTTTTTGGCCGGGTTCCGTTTGGTGGCAGAGAGGTTTATTACTTTTATCGTTGGTTTTCACTGTTACTTTGTCAATAAACTTCTCTCTGTGCCAAAGTACAATCGTGTGTTGTCTGTCTAGGGATTGGTTGGGGAATCTACCCTCTTTAGGTAGGCACGTGCTCAAAGGGATTAATTGCGCAACTGAATCCATGGGTATCGGGTTATCGTGGGTCTTGTTTCACTTTAGTTATTGTTTGTACCTTGCACAGCTCCTACTGGTTTCGTTTTCCCACCCACCCACCCACCCTGTGTATTTCTGCATGAGGGTGGCAGAAGGGTTTATTACGTTGGTTTTCACTGTTACTCTCTTAGAAAACTTCTCTCTGTGCCAAAATACAAATCGTGTGTTGTCTGTCTAGGGATCAGTTGGGGAATTACAGGGAATTGAAAACATTCCTTGTTTCTGCAGATAAATGTTGTGACTGTTTTCTCTAGATATGATTCAAATAGTTGTTTGATACATTTAGATGTTTATTTGGCATGGAAAGTTTCATATTCAGCTAAATTAAATATGAAATGATCTCATTGATACACAGTGAAAATTGTAAACAAGTATTCAAACAGCTTTCCTGGTCTAAATATAAATAGACTTATGATCACAATAGCAAGACTCAAGGGTACTTGCTGATTGTACGCAATGTGGCACATTGATACAAACATGATCTATCTGTGTATGGTAGTCAGTAGTATACTGGTTAGTTAACTGAGTGTATCTTTTGTCTGTTCTAAGATATTTTGTTAGAGCCTTTAGTTCAGTATTTTTTTGCATTAGAACAATAGATTTGAAATTCCCAAGCAATAGAGTTAGAATTGTAAGTTCTGTTAATTCCAAGTTGTGACTTCAGATGAGTTAGAGCATCAATTAACTTTCAAATGGTAACGTTAGATTTTGAGCGATAGATACCAATGACATATTTGGAATTGGTTGAGTTAAAACTAACTATTCAGGTTGTACAGTATTGTGCAAAAGTAATGCAAGCGAAATACGCGAATTTCGTTCTTTGCTCCCCTGAACTTTCGCGCACAAGTTCGTGTAAAAGTTCGACCGTAACATTGCAGCATTTCGAACGCATTTTCGCTGAAACAAAGAGCGATATATCCAAGAACTTTTGTTGCCTCAACGACAATTCGAGTTACTTCGCTAGCCAAGACATAATATTTCGCTAGACACTCAACAATAGTTTAGCAGTGTTTGGGTAACTCCTCTACGTGATCGACTGGTTATGTAACTTACACAAAATATATCTTTCTTTTTCATTCATGACTGTGCTTTCAATTGAAGCTGATAACTTACGACTGGTAATTTTCAATTGTTGGATGTGCAAATAAGTCACACAGCTAACATACAAGAGGGTTGAAATGCTATTTGCAAAGAGTTTTAAGCAATTCGCTGGCTTGGCTCAAGTTGAGAAACGGTGCGACGTACTGAACACACTGTGAACAGATTTCTGAGCAACTTACCATTCTCGTAAGGTCAGCAACCTCTGTTTGTTCCACAGAAAAACCAAAATATCTGAAGTTACGTGGCTGATGTCAGCAAAAGCAAAAACTTGACATGTTTGATGGTTTGTTGTGAACGTTTCCACATCGATGAACATTTCGAGTTCATGCAAATCACTCGTAAGACCATGTGCTTTTAACTTGCCTGACTGTGTCACACAGTCGTATTTCCAGTCGTTGCTTTGTCTCTGTCACGCCAGCAGAGACAAACGCATCGGTCGGATCGGAAATAAGAGTGTTAATCAATTCTGAGTTTTCAGTATTTTTAGACCGTGGACAGCCTCTAATTTGCTCCAAAGTCCGTGTTGACGAACTCTTAAATTGTTCAATGAACCTCTGGTGCTTGAACCTCAAACTTGCTCACAATTCAAATCAGCGGAACTAGGTGAGAGCTCCTGTATACCTGGCTATTGTTGGGGCTTAAAACAAAGGTTGGAAAGTTGTTTTATGAGCCGTAATTTTTTTAGCCTGCATGGCAGGCCGTAGAAAGGGAGGGAGGAAGTTAAAATGAGGGCAGGAGGGAGAAGGGACGCGTCTGATCTTCTCGCACTTCACTGGCTTGTCTTTCCCCTTTCTCCTTTCCCCTTTCCTCCCCTCCCCTTCAGACGTCTGCCATGCAGGTTATAATTTTTTCTACTTTAATTCCCTATTATATAAAGAGATTGTTACCCTATCCCATCCTAAACACATTTACAATGAGAAAATACACAGAGATCCGTGTTTTAAAATTTTAATGAAACGTTTTACAACACATACATATTGCAGCCGAGCTCAAAAGCCAAGACAGCCTAAAGTTGCCTTATAATAACGAGATGCCTAGAGTAAATACAGTGGCACCCCGCTATAACGAAGATCCTGTTATAATGAACAACATATGAAAGCCCGGCAGAATTACAGTAAAAAATATGTGGAAACAAACCCCGCTATAATTAACGAAATCCCCAATCACAATACTCCGCTATAACGAACATTTTTTTGGTACTGTGAACTTAATCTGAGCAGGTTTGCTTTTCCCTTTTTCTTAATTTGGCTTAGTTACCTTATAATATTGCAATTTGCAATGACTATACAAATTACCGATTCGAAAAGCCTAGAGTAAATACATCAATATTGATAGCTTTGCAGGTCTGCCAGAACGCGGTTGATTTACCACAGAACGGTAATCGGAAGCTTCTTGATGATTTGTGTAACGCTTGAAAAGCTGACGACCAAACCTTTGTTTTTTATGGACCTCAATATCCCAACTGGGGGAGACCTTGTTTGTCAAGGAGCTCAATTCGAGTTCTCGCGGAATTCAAGACTTTCGGCATGATTACAAGTGCTTGAAAGCGAATAACCTTACTTGAAGTGTGTTGCCTACTCGCTATTCACAACGCTTCGCTATGGTAACAAACAACACCACCTTTACAGGGTCTGGGGTGAGCAGGAAAAATTGTTTTGTTTTATACAACGTACATTGCGTTCACATAACAGCTTTTCACTCAAATCAACTTGTTTAAAAAAACAATCAGAATTGCTTTTTACATTTGGGATCAAGCCCACTCTTAAGTACTTCTTGGAGACTAAAAAGGTAAGTTGTTAACAGTAGTTGAACAATTAATTTACAACTTGAATAAGGAAACGCGCTTTTGCCAAGTTTCAGGACAATGCGACAGAGAAATCGAGGAGCGAGTTTCATATTTTCTTGACTGCGAACTTTGCTCGAAAGCGCTCAAATCCTCCCAGGAAAGTTCGCTACGAACTTTCACGAGGAGCGAATTGTCGCGCGAAAGATTGCAGCAAACTACTCTGCACCATGAAATATCGCTTGAAAGATGAGGCCGTTCCAAACAGTAGGTGCTGCGAAAATGTGGCGAATTATCCCGATTTGTCGAGGAAATATCGCGTGGAGCAAAATTTCTTTGAAAAGCTGCAAAAAGCCAGGAATTTCGACGAAATTCGTTTGCATTACTTTTGCACAATACTGTACATTCATTTGCTTCACATTAGAATTACCACGGCCAGTCGAGGGTTGCCATAGTGCTTTTGTTCCCAACAATAAGAGAGACTTGTTATCAGCATTTTCAGAACAAAAGACATCCATAACACTGATAATATTAATTGCCAACTGAACAAAAAGAAGTGAACTCCTTAAAAATAACACCCAACAGTGACACCAAATGGCGAACGATTAGAAAATCATGTTCTTTGTCGTGCAGCTATTTTCGGAATTGAGCAATTTCTGAGCAAAAGAATCTATATTACTAGTACTCAAAAGTGCTCTTATAGCATATTTTTAAAGGAAAAAAAAACAATGCCTTGGCTTCCAGATGACATGGCTTCTATCCTCCGAACTGCTGTCGGTAGACATCCTAGCTTTTAAGATTCACGTCTCTTTTACGCAGGCTTTTAGGATTGCGACATCTATTTGTAGCAGCTAGTGTTCCTTAGCGTAACAACTTCACGATTTTCAGCCCACGAAGGAATTCCTGTCTACAGATTGAACGAAAAACCATCTTTGAACGACTCTTCGACCTCTGTGACGAGTTCCACCATTTTGTTGCACAAAAATTTACCCCTCTCTAGTACCCTGATAAACAAGCCAAACATACGCTAAGAAGTGTTTGAGACAAAAACAATACTTAGTGGGGGAGGTAGGTGAAAAAAGTGTTTGATTCAACTTTAATGAATAAATTAATCAGAATCGAGCGCGTGAGTGGGTCCCAACTAAGCTCATGGATGTGACGTCACATCCATGGGCAAAAATGTAGGTATTTGCTTTGCATTTTTGAATGATTGTTAAACTGGTAAAATTTTATTTCCTTGCCTATTGTCACCTTGGTGATATCAATTTTAATAAAAAAGGATGAAGAAAGATGTAATTAGGCTTTTGTACATTGTGCTTTTAATTCCCCACTAAAATGCTCCACCCTTATGCTCCATTTTTTCCGCTAAAATGTTCAGTTTCCCCCAAAAATGCCACTCAAATGCTCTCTTAATACTCATACATTGGGGTTTTGAATTTTTAGAATAGTAAAATCTAACTTCTCCGGCAACACAATTAACAGTGTAACAAAAAAGTATACTTAGTATAACAAGTTAACAACCACGCATGTTAAAGTTTTAATACACCAGGAGATAATTCTTTAAATGATCTGTTGTTCTCTTAATCCTTTTTCCCCTTTCGGTGATACTTAAGTGAAGAGGTTAAGTTTAGTCTTCATTTTCTCGTAAAAAAAAATTTTTTTGTTTCTATGTTCTGTGGAATGTAGCAATTTTCCAGGAAAATGCCACTAAAATGCTCGAATAATGCTCAATGCTTTTGCCCCACTAAAATGCTCGAAATAATGCTAGCATTATGTACAAAAGCCCAGATGTAATCTGAATTCAATAACTAGTGTAATTTTCACATACATCAGTTATGGGCAAGAGTGGCTGCTTATGTTCAGGTTTACCAACAAAAGTTTGATGTAGTCGGTGTAACTCTGGTATGGAAACACCAGCCAAAAACTTTACTTTCTAATTTCTCCGTACAGAATACTTCGTAGATAGTTTGTTAAATTGTCAGACCATGTTGACTCAGATAAACAGAGATTGCAACTGACCTGTTCTCTGTTTTCTTTTGGTGGCTTGACTCTTTCGCCCCAGATTTTCCAACACTAGACGTTAAGAAGAAATTTTAAATACTAGAGAAAACCAAGAAAATTCTTTAAATTTATTTTTTGGCATCATTCGAGGCAATATATCAATAAATATGACAAAACCTCGTTAATTACTGAAAAATGATTGTAATAGTAGAAATTCAATTCACATAATGTCAGTTAATTTTTTCTATACGAGATAGCTAGATGATCTTCTTTTATATTTTTACATATTAAATATTCTTTGTTTTATGTTCATGTTTTATTGTTGGATTGTAGTCATATTTGTGAATGCACGGGCACGCTAAAATACCACGCTAAACAATAGCCAGTGTGTCAAATGACACCGTCTTCTGAGCAGTGTGTCTCAAGGCACGCATCATTAAACTTTTTCCTTTGTTATTATCGCATGGTAAAAACAAAAGTTGCGTGTCTCATCGAACAATGAAGTGTTTCAAGCTCCATACTAGGTGAAATGGCATGCTGGTGAGTCAAACAGCACGGATTTTTCAACTGTGCAAAATGACACGCTAACTGTGTCGCAGAGCTAAACGTTCAACTCGCCGTTCTTTCGGCTCAACAATCAGTAAGAAGTTCAGCTTGGCTGGTACCCGAGTTATGTAGCGGTGGCCATAAAAACAAACTTTGGAAACAAACAAATATCTGCTCGCAGATTTTCAGCGATTCCAGTGCTTTTTTTTCAATGAGTATTGTACTCAAAAAATATTAACGTTGATACAAAATCTTTATTCGTGCTATTGTGATCATGCATTCTGTGTTTGCGAAATCAGCTTTCTCTTTCAGCAGTGCTCTTGATGTATCAGAAGATAAATGTTAGTACTCCAGATGGCATGTAAAAAATTAAAATAAACGAGTAAACATGTAGTATTTACAGTACCGCCTGAAAGTATTGACCCATTTGCCGCGTTCTTGCCGCGGGGCCTCCACGCGTCAATGACGCGGTATTCCCGCATCCTACCTCGTCTTTACCTAGGTAAAACCGAGGACAGCATTCGTCCTGCCGCGGCAACAATTAGAACGAGGCATTACCTCGGTAAAAAAGACGCGTCCAGTTTGAGTAGCATTTTGTTTCCTAGCAGTTTCTTCGCGACAAAGCGTGCTTGAATGCTCAGTCTTGAATCTGCATTTTCATCGCAACGAAAGCATTTGATAAAGCCGATCGATATCAGTTACGAGATTGATAACACAAGGAAAATTCGGTAGTTACATTATATGAGCTTCATCAAAAATATCTGTAACTTAGTATAAAATATCGTGGTACATATGACTCCGTTCACGTTGTGTCAAGCATTGTCTTTCGCCATGAAGAACGCGACATCACGGGTTCGCTATCTGATTTCATGTCTACGCATCATGCAAACGGCCAAGAAGAGTGAAGAAAGGAATGGCTCTGATATTCATTTCGATGAAAAGAAACCAGGATAATACATTTAAATTCAATTTCAATTTATTTTGTTGCCATCAGAATCATTCGCACTTCTCTGTTTCTTTGCGCTTCGCTTTGTAGCTGCAGAAAACAGTTACTGCTGCAGTTTGTGCCTCGTTAATTGTTCTTGTATAGCTGTCAATAAATCAGCGATTGGAGTTTTTCTGGTCCAAGTTTTGTCTCTGTTTCCTTGCAGCCGGTCGAGATGTAAGCTTTATTACGTGTAAGAATATGTAAATTCTACTGTTTTTCGTGGAATCTGCTTCAAGGAGACCAAATCATGAACGAGAGAAACCATCAACGGCCTTTTCACAACTACCTGTTTAATTACAGCACTTCAAACGTAACATAACTTAGCACACAGGTGGTCCGAAGTGGCCCTGCATTCTGAAGTTACTCCGCACACAGTTAAAGCAAGAAAGGATAAAAATAAGCCGCCATTTATCGGAAACAAAATCAACGCTCAGCTCGTTTTGCTTGAATGCGTCGGTGACATGTCATCAAAACATATGTCAAAACAATGATAACAATCGATCTGTTTTCACAACAGACAGTCTCCTGAACACGGTTCGCACTTCAGAATTTTTAACTCTAGGGTTTGTGTAGAAGACACAAATTTATTCAGATAAATATATATTAAGCTCGTGACTGCTTTGCAAATCGTAAACCTATCGGTCGATCAAATATTATTAGTGAGGCGCTTTGTAATTGGCAAATCACTTGAAGCAACCAATCAAATTCGTCTGTTCCCACGGCATATTTACCACGCGCTAATAATGGATCGAACTAGACGCGTAATAAAGTTCAAAGTAGCTTTTGCCTCCAAGGAAAAGCGATATATTTTAAGCAGTATCTCGGCCAGTCTGCCTTTACTGAGGGTAAACAACTGCTTGTTGTTATTCTGATCAAAATGTTGGAGGATTAGCTCACCGGCACCATGAAAGTTGCTCTGCTTATAGTTTCGTTTACGAAAAGCCGACGAAAGACATACCGCTACTTTTGCGTTGCATTCCAGGGGTTTTCTTGAAAACGGCAGTAGCAGACCGCTTCATCCAGCTGCCGTTCTAATCCGGCGAGTGACCTTCAAAACCCTGTAGTTCTTAAAAAAAGATTATTAAAGTTGGCACACGTAGATTTCGAAAGAGCGAACCAAACTAGAGGATAGAAATGTACATGTAAACTGTCCGACTTTCCCGATCGAGCGTGTTTCTTGATTCCGGAATATGATGGAGTTTACATGCAACAGTGATGAAAAATGCCACTCTACTAGTTCGATTCACATACATTACTTTCCCGAGGTATTACCTCGTCTGTTTTACCGCGGTATTTTTAAAGTTGCGGTCGCACTCGTCTTTACCGCGGTGCTACAAATTTTCACCCGCGGTGGACGCGAGGTGGGAGCACGCGGCAAAGACGGGGTTTTGCCGCGACCTGATGGGCCCATACTTTCAGGCGGTACTGTACTCCATGGAAACTGAAGCAAAATTGTGACCTCTGACGTGAAAATGTTCCAACATGGTTAGCCGTTTGTAAGCCGTTCAGTTGCCGTGCAAACAGCTTGAGCTATCCGTTCAAAAAATTTAGCATCCGTTCAAACGGCTCGAGCTATCCGTTTAAAAAAATTAGCATCCTTTCAAAGAAGTCGAGCTATCCGTTAAAAAAAATTAGCACCCGTTTGAACGAGTCGAGCTAACCGTTCAAAAAAAATTGTCAGCCATTTGAACGGTTTGAGCTATCCCTTCAAAAAAAAATTGTCAACCATTCGAACATCACTAGCTATCCGTTGAAAAGATCGTCAGCCTTTGGAATGGTTCGAGCTGTCCCGTCCAAAAAATTCCATCAACTGTTCCAGCTACCTGTTGGAAAAACAACAAAGTAACTAGTAGTTTCCATTGGAAAATGAAGAACGACTTGCCTTTGTGGCATTCTGAAAGCTCACCCGCAGTCACGCTGTTAGTACTCCATGCTGATTGGATGATACTAAAGAATGCATCCAATCAGGGAAGAGCAAACAGTGTGACTGATGCTTCTCAGCGCACATTCTCTCTCCTCCGCAGAGGCCTCTTTCGTGCTGCCCAAGCCCAATATTAAAAATTCCCCATAGGGAGCATCTGCGGAGGAGACAGACATTCTAAATGGTTTCAAAATGTTTCAAAGTTCCAGGAATTGCTTCAAATATTCCAAGAAACAAATTGGCCTTGGTCATGGGAATTTGTACAACCTTCACTTGCTTTCAAAAACTCTTCCCCCGCAAAAACATTCTACAATCAAAACAAGCTTGAAATCTTTTTGAAGCGGAATTCTAGTAATAATCTCTATGTACAAAACTTGCATGTGGTCACTACAGGCAAACTATTACACTCTGTATTTTGTTGTTTTGACTGAGCCCTTTTGGCAAAAATCATGTAAACATAAACATGCAGGAGGACTGTAGCAGGGAAACCACAAGTGTCTGCCATATGCGAATGATTTACGCTTTTTACTGCCGGTCCGAAACCCAAATTTGCTGCCCTTCTTTTTAATATCCATCGATGCCATGATAATTGGATATTAGAATAAACAAGTTTCATTCAGAGTAAGATAAAACGAAGAATATTTCTCAATGCAAACGCCACTCAAAAATAATAATTTTGAGGTTGCGTTATTTTCATTTCAAACACTGAAAAACGGCTTTGTGAAAGGAGCGCTTTTTGTTGCAAAAGTTTCTGTTGCCAATTCCTTTTCACACTTGGAAAATCTCTTGCTTTGAACATAGTTAGTAGAGGGGAAAAACTTCTAACTATTAACTATGGTTTGAACAGCTAATACAATTTTTTGCAGCCACACATGGATTTCTCGACTCACACCAGGAAAAATGAGTTTCGCTACGTTGGATAGGTGGTTGTTTTGGAAGTGTGTCTTAATGCACACACATGCTACATGGCACGCGTGTCTTTTCACTTGACTGTCTTTTGGCACATTAGGCGTGTCAAAAAGCTCACTGCTTTGAACAAAAGCTTTAGCGTACAAAACAATATCTACCGTGACACTCTTTGTTTTGCTTATTACATATGCGCATATCTGAGAGAGAAGTGACGCACTTACCGTGCCATGCGTTCACATTTTTTCCCTGTTTTCCTATGGAGAGTAACATTTGATTTTATGTAAAAATCCTGACTTCATAATTGCTGGAGTTAATTAATATAAACTAAATTGCTATATACTTACCTCCCGGTGCTGCCATTTTCAGGCCACTTGTGCTGGGGGACATCACCTTCTTCTTGTCCAGACCCTATAATAATCATCATTTTTTAAATAACTGAGCCACTATGCGCGCTCTCATTGGTCGATAGCTGTGTGTTTAGATGAGAGTATGTAAAGTTTCAGATTTGCATGTATTTTTAAGAATATTTTATTAAAGCAATAGAGCACAACCTTATTTATATTCCAAACTTTTGTAAAGCTAGCATCCTTTGAGATTGATTCATTAATGTTGTGTGATCAGTGTTGTTATCCTATAGAGTAAGACAGCAATCCATCATGATTTTTTTGTAAATTCTTTTCTCCAATTGGTTTTGCAAAACAATACTAGTTTCAGGGACTAGCTACCACAATAACAGTGATACTGCACCTTTAAGTTCGGAGTAAAGTTTAAACTACTTTGTATATTTACCCCTAGGTTCATGCAGGGCAATGTCAATTATTGTCACATCACCTTCCTCTTCATTACAATCTACAACAGGTGGCGACTCAGTCTCATACATTACAATGTGAAGACCAAATTACAAATTACTTCTGGTATGTGGATGGGAATGATAAGCTTAACCCTTTTGACTTCCCAATTGACTGATGGTGCTATTGATGGCTACATGGTTGTTGGGCTTTGTGTTGATGCTACTAACAGTGATCCAAAGGTCATACTTACTTATTCCTCTTTGTGCTGGTAGCACATAAGCCCACGATCCATCCAAAGGTTGTGGCTAGGTATTTTGTAGACTTTGTTAAGGAGGTCAGGGGTTGCCCTTCATTAGTGAGAACTGAATGTGGAACAAGAGAGAATGTAGTAATTGCAGGTGCACAGAGCTTCCTAAGGGCAGATTGCAATAATGATTTAGCTGGTAAAAAAGCACACTGTTGTGATCCTTCGACTGGAAAACCAGTGGATAGAGGCTTGGTGGTCCTACTTCTGCCGCAGCCGTCTCACTTGGTGGATTAACATCTTCAAAGACCTTGTAGGACCATGGGGTATTTTACCTGGCAATACACTTCATGAGGAATGCTCATGGTTGCGCTTTGCAGAGTAAGTCCAGCAAGATCTAGATTTTGTGACGATTTCATGGGAATACCCACTTTATTTGCCAGTAAAGACATAATACAGTTGCTGGAAAACCAGATGAACTATGTTTTCTCTCCCAGAAAAACTTTGGTGCCTCAGATCTCTTGCAACCAGTGTCACCTGAAAGGCTCTACGAAGCCAGAATGAAATGTAGGAGTACTAAACTTTAATCATGTTTTGTCTCTGCTTGATGCTTGGAAGCCTGCTAACCGGAAAGAAGCTTTAAATACGTTCTATTTAATAACAGATGCTTTACAAACTTGAATAGTGTAGTCCACAACCAAGTGCAAACATGTGAAGAAATAGCACATAATTCCCAGTAACCATTCTCAAAACTCATTAAAAAAATTTTTCAAAACAAAGAAAATCAAAACCGTGAGAAAAAACGTTTGGATACCTGGTCTTAATTAGCATAAATTTTGAAGACTTTGCTTCTCAGTTGCTTCTTTATTCAGGGTTCGTACAGGTCATGGAAAACCTGGAAAGTCATGGAATTTTACAATTTCATTTTCCAGGCCTGGAAAGTCCTGAAATTTAGGTGTAGGTCATGGAAAGTCATGGAAAATCAGTATGTTTTCTATGAATGAAAGGCATTAAGATCCAAAGTTGAAAAATTAACTGGCAAGTCCAAAAATCAAATGTAATTTCAGCTGAATAAATGATTGTTTTGACACTACTGCCGGAGGGAAATAGCTTAACTTAGGTCATGGAATATTTCAAAAAGTCATGGAAAAAGTCATGGAAAGTCATGGAATTTTGACAGGTCATAAGTGTACGAACCCTGTAATATTGTTTTCATTGAGATGTAGCAAACACTTGAGACAGTGTTTCATCAGCTATCCAAATACCTCAAATTGTGTCAAAAATACTCTGCTGCACAATGTATTTTACTTGCTTATGTACATATACTTAATTATGTAATATGCACATGTAACGAGCATGACACAAAATAAAAATAACATTCTGGTTATTGAAACTGAAGAAAAATGATTTGGTGCACTTGTCATTACCAGCCTAAGTAAGACCCCGAGCATTCTGCTCTGTTGCTATGACTTTTAATCGATTCACAGCCTGAGGAACGATCGTCACAGTTCTGGGACATAAGATTGCCACATCTTACGCAAGATTTAACCTTGCTACTGACGTCATGATACTTCTCAAGAAAACAAAGAATAGCACGGCGTTGTAACTGAATCCACTGTTAAAGTAAGCTGCTAAGTACTGCTTCCTTTTCCATTTTCAAACATTTACAGCATATTGTTGAAGCCGCCATGTTGGATGCGGAAAATCCTGGGAATGAGTCCTTTCCAGGCTCTCTGATAATAACAGAGCAAGTGCCCAGTCTTTTGATTTGTGTTTCAACGAAATTGGTTTGTGTTTTGAGAAATTGATTTGTGTTTTGGCAAACTGATTTGTGTTTTGGAAAATTGGTTTGTGTTTTGAGAAATTAATTTGTATTTTCGCAAACTGATTTGTGGTTTGGGAAATTTATTTGTGTTTCGGGAAATTGTTTTGTATTTTGGTAAACTGATTTGTGTTTTGGGAAATTTATTTCTGTTTTGAGAAATTGTTTTGTATTTTGGAAAACTGATTTGTGTTTTGGAAAATTGGTTTGTGTTTTAAAAAAAATGTTTTGTATTTTGGCAAACTGTTTGGTGTTTTGGAAAATTGGTTTGTGTTTTGAGAAATTGTTTTGTGTTTTGCAAAATTGATTTGTTTTGGGAAATTGTTTTGTGTTTTGGTAAACTGATTTGTGATTGACCCTTTTGGGCCACCGTAGTTTTTACATTGTCTTTACATTGTAATGTATTAGACTGAGTCACACCTGTTGTAGATTGTAATAAAGTAATAAACTGTAACAACAGTTATTATTTCAATTGTTTTGCATGTGTGAACAAATTTCACATGCACTACAAAATTGTTTCATACATGTGAAAAAAATGTCACATGCACTAAAGAATTCCACCTGCAAGGAAAAATGGTTTCACATGTGTGAAAACATTTCACATGTATAAAAAAAGTTTCAGAATAAGTTTCAGTTTCACATGCATTCTGAAAATTTCACAGGCTTGTGAATCTCTGCTGTAGTATTTCCAACTTTTATTTCACATGGTTTCTGTTTTTCACATGTTTCTCACATACTTTTCACATGATTTTCACACACATACTCCTAATAGTGAATTTTTAAGTACTTAATCTACACACTAGATGGACGGTACCATTAAGACTCGAAACAGTTAAAGGTGAATCACTTAGTCTCTTAAAAACATGCCTGAAGAAAATTGAAGACACAGACACAGAATTGCTAAAGGATTGGACAAAGGCCGACTTAATATGTAACAAAGGGATAAGTCTGCTGAGATCACCACACGACAGGAAGCGAACACTAAAGCAATTGGGGCTTTCAAATGAGCAAAAAAACTGCTCACACCTCCTTTGAAATGCATTTCTGTCTCAAAAATGATTTTAAGAAACACGGAGAAAGCTTTCAAAGCCTGAATCTCACGAGGAACTAAGATAAATTATCAACACAATCTAATCGCAATGAATGTTCTAGCAGGAAAACATGCGTCCACCAAGGGCAAAAAATCTCAACTCGGAATACTTTGAATATGTTTCTCTTAATCCAGTTTGACAGTGGAAGCTACGGATAGTGTTTTCGTGCTGCCTGTCGGAGCATGCTTGATGCGTTAGCAAATGATTACCGTTAATGCCATGTTGCATGACAATTTAGGCTGTGCTACATCGAACTGTATGAAGTGCGCATCTTATGATGAACAAACATCAAGCTGAGCGATAATTTCCTTTGTGTTTACATCAAACTGTTTGAGGTGGGACACCTACCAGTTGTGATTTACAAAATATTAAGCTGCATGATTAATTCTTTTGTGTTACTTCAAACTGTTTGAGGTGTTCCACCTGCCAGTTGTGATGAACAAAATATTAAACTGAGAAATTATTCCTTTTGCATTACATCAAACTGTTTGAGATGTGCCACCCGCAAGTTGTGATGAACAAAATATTAACGTGGGTGATTGTTTCTTTTTGCATTACATCAAACTGTTTCAGGTGTACCACCCTCCAGTTGTGATGCACAAAATATTAAGCTGTGTGATTTTTTTTTCGTGTTACATCAAACTGTTTGAGGTGTGCCAATGCCAGTTGTGAAGGACAAAATACTAAGCTGCTTGATTATTTCTTTCACATTACATCAAACTGTTTGAGGTGTAACACCCACAAGTTCTGATGAGCAAAATATCAAGCTGCATGATTATTTTTTTCGCATCTACATCCTAATTGTTTGAGGTGGATCATCCACCAGTTCTGATGAACCAAAACATTAGCTGTGTGATTATTTCTTTTGCATTACATAAAACTGTTTGAGGTCGTTCACCCACTAGTCCTGGTGAACAAAACATTCAGCTACCTATCTTGCAGATTTGTTGAGAGCTCAGAGCAAATCCGATATCTCGTTCCACTAGCTGGCAGTGAAATTAAGATCCATAACCATTGAATTATTAATAGTTAATAATTAACTCCAAGTTAATATTTTTCTAACAATCTATGACACTTTCTCTTTTCAAAAATGTATGGGTATATATACTTTTTACTGAAAAGGAAAGCTGTGAGAAGCTGAAATCCACATGCATGTCAAAACTGTAGGAAAATCCTGAAAAAGTCAGGAGTCAAACGGTTAAACTTTTAATCGGTTTATGTAAATTGGTGAAATGTTGATCATTTTGTGCAAGAGTAGTGAAAGCATGACTGGGCTGGTCATATGGTTTGTGTTACACTTTTACTTTTACCGAGTCTCGAATATCAGCGACGCAGGACGGTTGCCCATATATAAAAAAACAGACTCATGTAGCCCGTTTCTTACAGCAGAAAGCTTGGGCTCTTTAATACAATGTGGAGTGGTATTGAGGAGAATCAACAGCTTTTAGGTATGTTTCATGTAACATTTTCGGATGAAACAAGTCACATTTTAAAACATTTTGTTAATTTGTTTGGGTTGGACTGTTTCACAGTTTTCACTTGTTTCCAATTTACATAGGCGTGAATGTGAAGAGTGATAATCGCAGTAAATTTTCCAATTTAAGCAACTGGAAAGAAGAAGCCTGAAAAAAAAAATCAGGGCTTCAACGGGATTCGAACCCATGACCTCCGCAATACCGGTGCGATGCTCTACCAACTGAGCTATGAAGCCACACATTCGTGGCAAGGTCAATTTATTGAGTTCATATTTTCCCATGCAGTGAAATGATGTGAAGTATATATGAAATAATTCATATTTGTACTGCGGTTGTAGATGAATGTGAAGAGTGATCATCGCAAATATGAATTATTTCATATATACTTCACATCATTTCAATGCACGGGAAAATATGAATTCAATAAATTGACCTTGCCACGAATGTGTGCCTTCATAGCTCAGTTGGTAGAGTATTGCACCAGTATCGCAGAGGTCATGGGTTCGAATCCCGTTGAAGCGCTGATTTTTTTCAGGCCTCTTCTTTCCAGTTGCTTAAATTGGAAAATTTACTGCGATGATCACTCTTCACATTCATCTACAACCGCAGTACAAATATGAATTATTTCATATATAGTTCACATCATTTTACATGGGCGTGATTTATTTTAAACTTTTAACGAACGCTTCTGATGACCTCGGTTTGATTTTGTTGTTTTACTGGTAATACATTGCCGGATTAACCTCTCGAATTCTTGAGCTTGAACCGAGATCGGCTGTTTGCCAAATTAGAATCAGTAAGGGTGCCATTCTAATTTGCTTCAAGACATTTCAACTCGATTCATTTTAAGTCTTAGCTTTAAACGTCCTTAATGCTAACTTGACAGCATTCCAAGTTGACCCATTACTGTGTCTTAACGAACTCAAAGCTCATGTGTTGTTTACAGGAACACCGGGATGACAACTAGACATGATGGCAAACACGAAATTAAACAAAGTTAAAGCATTTCCAAAACGTCTAAAAACAGTTTTTATGTAGTGGAAAGTATGTTTCAATGATAGCAGTGAATTGACAGGATTTTTAATTAATGGTTGTCTTTTATTTTTGCCATTGAAATTGATTTGTCTCTTGTTCGAGTATAAATATTGTGTCACTTGCACCCAACACAATGACATAGATTTTCATTTTTCTCAAAGGAAAATACTGCGAGTTAGAGCATAAAACTTGGCATGGTATATGTTTAATAATGATATTTTAAGGCTGTAAAGTAAAATAATTGAAAAGTGAGGTACCAGCTGCACTTGTATGCTGTTACAAATGACCTACATTGTGCCGCCATTTTTAACACGCTTGAGAGGTGTTTTTAAAATGGTTCGGAAAACCACTAGATAAACATATCTGAGATTAGTTTAAAATGAAAAATAAATTAGAATGGTTGTTCTACATTTGTGTGAAGTTTGAAGTCATTTGAATTTATTTTAAGACCTTAGCAGCGCTTCATCCTCGCACCTTATTTCGGTCATTCTATTACACGAAAAGCCGCACTTCGACCACGCTTTCAAATTTTCGCTTTCAAATTTTCTAAAAAATAAAAATTGCTGGAATCTTTAAATATGATTTTTAGAATTAGGTCACCTAAGGGTATCTTTGGGCAAAATATGAGCGATTTGCCAAATGGGTCGTTGACCGGCATTGCTCAATCCTAAGAGTCAGCTATTCTTAAGCACTGTGTATTTTTTCCCAGGAATGGCAGAGAGGGTCGGTCAGGTGACCTGACATTTCCTATGTTTGCATTACCCGCCACTGTTTCTACTCCAGGAGGACATTTTTCCCGTTTGTAGGGAAAGCGAAGCCTTGAGTATTTGTAGCCCATTTTTACCAACTATGTCCACATTTTGATTCCTTGCTTTTATAGCTAAGTTTTGTTTATCATCTTACTTCTACATGAACTGCTTGTAGAGCTAATAGAGTTCAAATTCAAGTGGAAAATACATTGCTTCTTTGTATCCATTATTTCTAGTTGCAGTGAATGGCAACCTTGTACATTTTGCATTGCGAAAATTAAGAAATATGGCCTGGCCTGTACTGAACTGTATTTCAGTTAATATTTTTAACAATAAGTTGAAAAAGTTTCTTTTAAACGAACATTTAGTTAATACCTAGTTAATTTTTAAATGTTTAGACAATTTTTGTAAGCTTACAAATTTTTTCATGTAACACTCGTTTTTGTTTGAACTTATCTCACTTAAGTAAATCGCTTTAGAACTTTTGATTTGGCCCATATTGTAATCGTAATGTAAAGCCATTTCTGTTGGTTTTAATAAATAGTTAAAGTCATGCCTCATTTCAGTGGCAAAAGTAGAACATGATTTGGCCCTTGTCAAAGAATACACGGAATCAAGGCCATCCAAGCCAGATGAGTGGATGAAGTGGCAAAATGCCTCTTTGTTGTATTCCAAAGTGAAATTAAAGGAAGGGGGTGCAGGGAGCACTTGTATCTGCTAATAAGAAAGCACAAAGTCAATGAAAAGAAAGCCTTAAACAGGTAAGTCTTAAGGTCTTACAGTAGCATATTACCTATGCTTCTGGCTCTTAACATGACAGTCTAATATATTGAGCTATTCAAGTCAGTGATTAACCTCGTCAATACGGAGGGTGGGTGGATCCAATGCACTGGCTCAAAATGTTCTGTGCTTAATTCAAAGTTTAACTGGTGGTCACATGTCGCTTGTTGTAAGGAAACTGATGTTCATGCACTTTTAATATCAAAGATCTGGTAGAGAGGAAGAGTACTCAGAGTTGGTCCAGCTATTGCAGTACGTGACAACCTATCAATCAGACCTTGCTACCAAGAAATTATCTGCACCTAAGAGAAAGGATGAGCTAGACAGATAGAAGGGCCTGCAATGCAAAATGCCACTATGGTGGACTCATTCCAGTAAGTCTTTCCATTTTGGTTAAATAGAAACCTGAAAAGAAAGAAGGGTCCACGCATTTATAATGTGGTGGATGGTTGGGTGTGATTTTCTGAAAACTCTTAGCTAGTGTATTAATATTGAAACCACCCACATTAATTCTCAAAGACAAATTAAGATGCTCCGTCTACAATGATAGAGAAATTATGCTTTACATACTTGATGGATACTTATAACATGTACATTTACCATGTTTATTTGTTTTAGAGAGGAAATTGTCAACAGAGTCAACTGAGAGTGAGGATGATGACAATGTCCCTGTTAATCCTGATGATGCAACTGGTTAGTTTCTTATTTCTGTAAAAAAATACCCTGAAAGAGTTGATAGGCTCTGCAAATGTATTTAAGGCTTTGGAATTTTCAAATACTTTTAGAAAGGAACAGTTGCATTTGACTACCCATTTTGCACTCGCTCTGTCTAAATGGCTAATCTGGTTTCCAAAGATTAGAAATGTATGGGTAATGCCCACACTGTTCTATTTCTAGAGAAGAAAACAAGAAGGCAAAGGGGAGAGTGGAAGCTTCACATCTCCTCACTTATTTGTCAAATAAGCAGGAAGACACAATGAAACTTAAACAGAGAAAACTGGATATGGAAGAACAAAAGCTTGAGCTTCAATTAAAAGGTTAAATCTCAATAGAGAGGAATGGGATCATATGTTTAAGACGCAATTCAATTAAATTATTTGCTGGAAATTGACCTGATTATATCTTTAATACAACTTTGTTTTAATGATACTTTATGGGTACCATTGTGCATATAACTTATTTTGTATATTTGTACAGTTCAAACAGGACCACATTTGCTTAATACTTGAATAATAAAATACTTGAATAAACAAGTTTTCATTTGATTGTCATCATTTTGTTTTCAGCAAACAACTTGCTGGAATTTCAAAATTCTCTCATGGTGGGGATGGATATTTTGCGCAATCACCATTTTTAATTATATTAAGGAAATTACATTTATAATAGAATGTTCAAAATTTACAGTTTTTCATAAACCCTGTTTGTCAATATAATTTCACTGCAACACTTTCAGCAATAGTCTGTATGTTGGCTTTGATTCTATAGGGTCACGAAACAAAATGAATCTGCAAAAGCCTTTTTACACATTATTAAACAGGAATATTGGTCATTGGTTATTCAAGCACGTCTCAAGCTTGGAGAGTCCAAGTCAAAGAATTCTCCAGTTTGTGATCCAAACAAACATGTGTGGCAGTTACCTATAATAATTATTGCTCTCAGTGCATACATCTTTGCAACTGGCTGTTAAAGCACCTTGAGATTTTTGTTGAAATCAGATCGAATAGAAAAGCAACAAATCTATCTCGCCAAGAAATACATCGATAATCATCTAACAGGGATATGATTTCGAATTCAGGAAGAAAACAAACAAAAAACATCAGAGATAACTTCTTACCTTCGTTTTGCAGCCATATTGTAACAAAACTGTTGCAACAGAAAACCCGTGTGAGGTTAGACACTAGCTCCCAGTTCTGTGTGTCATCGGAAAGCTTAAACAGATGAACATCGCAGATGGAACGGCAAACGACAAACAGCTAGCAACATTCATCAAAGTGGAGTAGCAATCGTGATGACCAGGTATGCCAGCAGGTGCCTGGAAATTCATCACCTGTCAGTGACTGGATAACAACAGCCAAATTCCACTATAAATACATCCGTAGTTCAAGTGTATGCTCCAACCAACGAAACAGAAGACGAGGCAAAAGAAAACCTTCTACGATCAGCTGCAGAAGGTATTCGATGCAGTTCCCATGCAATAAATCAACAAAGATTCTTCATGGAACGAGGTTCTTGTTAAATTCGTGTTTGAGAGAAAAGGAGCAATTCAAGGTGAGCATTCAGTTTTTGGAGTTCAATAACTCTGAATGACATTGAGTGAGATTGCTCTATCCCATGTACATGACCAATACAACTCTGCATAGCATAGATGCATACGAGCCAAGTGGCCCATCAGGCCGGAGCTTATCCCGGTTTCCTTAGCATGAAGCGACTGAGAGCATTTCTACTCCCCCCTGGATGGGATGCTAGTCCATCGCAGGGTTACCCCCCAGCATTAAATTCGCCGGTACCCATTTATACACCTGGGTGGAGAGAGGCACTGTGAGAGTAAAGTGTCTTGCCCAAGAACACAACACAATGGCCCCGGCCAGAGCTCGAACCCGGACCACTTGATCCAGAGACGAGCGCACCAACCATGAGGCCACCGCGCCTCCCACAATACAACTCTGCCTACAACATAATATAATTTTTACACAAATAAGTTGTTACAGACATGTCTGTTAACCAAATTCGATTTTTTTTAAAGACAAATCATGTCAGGTACCAAACAAATCATTTTCTTGCACAACCTTGAAATACATGTATGAAGTTTTGACACTTAGATGCAACTCAGAGTACATTTTTAAGTCGAAAAATTAATTGGTTTATCTTCTCTGCAGTTCTGTACAGAGGGCATAGATAGGGGCTCCCTTTAGATAGGAATGGAGGCTTTCTGGAATAACACTCCCTTCCTCCCTCTTCACCACCATCCATTTCCCTTGATCACTCCTCGCCCTGTCTGCCTTGTGGTCCAGGGTCCTAAACTCGCAAACTAATTCCTCTGATCTCCACTCAAACTTGTGTCTGACAAGCTTCTCGAGTTTAGGAATTGATTCCTCATCTGAATTGTCTAGTTCATATACACTTTCCTCAGGTGAAATGTGGTCAATGACAAGGACTTCCTGTAATTTTTGTTTTTTTTTTTAATGGAATAAGAGCTCTGCCTGAGGGCTTCTTTACGTGCCTTGGGTTTCTGCAAAAAAAACAAATGAATAGAAATGGTTAAATGTCTGGTACTGATATGCTGTAAAATTGTAAATTAAACGAGGCTTACCTGTAAGGTTAAGTTTGATTGAGGTTCTACCAAGTCATCACAGCAGCAGAGAATACATGAGATAGCGCATGCGCATAGCAAGTCAATACTTAACTACTGAGTGTTCATATCAAAGAAATGAACATGGTCTCAGTAGGCCCACAACGAAAACTGGACTAACCAGGGAGGGTAATAATTTGGTGGGAGTGTAATCTCTGCTGCTGGTAGAACCTCAATCAAATCTTACCTTGCAGATAAGCCTTGTTTAGTTTACAATTCTACCAGGTCATTGCAGCAGAGATTCCATGAGATTTTAAAGCAATATGGGCACGAAGATATAATGCTCATAACCTTGAGCTTGGGTTCCCTTAACAGTACGTAAATCAAAAACATGTTTCAGGGCTAGAAGACTGTCACTATTAGGGATGACAGTGTAAAGAGATGTGACATCCATGGTGAAAATAAGTTTGTCTTCGCCCAGGAAATTGAAATTGCGAAAAATTTGGAGTGCATGTTGACTGTCTTTAACATATGACGGTAAAGATCTGACGATAGGTGCCATAATTTTGTCTAAAAAGCTAGAAATGAGTTTGGTAGGGCAACCACATGCAGAGACAATAGGTCGGCCTGGGTTGTTAGGTCTGTGAGTTTTAGGTAAAAAGTAAATGCATGACGTTCTAGGAGTTGTGATGATGAGATTAGCTGCAGTAGCTGGCAATTCTTTTTTGACTATAAGGTCTTTAATAGTGCTCTTGACAATTTGTTGGTTAGTGGAAGTGAGAAACTTTATTGACTTTAGCATAAAAAGGTGTCAGAAAGTTGCCGCAAAGCTTCTTTTTACTAAAATGAAATGATCTTGTAATACTCCCACCAACGCAGCACCACAGTTTCTTTAGAAACTTACCCCTGTTACTAGTTAGAAAAAACAGTTGTGTTCATTCACACAACAGACTTAATGTTTCAACATTGGAGAGAAAGTGGTCTATTTTATTTCAGTAAAAGAAGCATGTGTGAGATCGGTCGTTATCTGGACAGTTTCAAAATTAGACTCCTGGACAATAGAGACAAAGCCGAAATTTTGTTGTTGAAGAACTTTCAACAAGAACGGATGTAGCAAGACTTGCCATGAAACGCCTTTTGTAAATGTGTTTGCTTTTACAATGACCTGATTAATTAAACATGAAATGCTTTGTATCCTTAAACCAAACTTGTTTCCTTAAAAAACGTTTTGCATTCCTCTAAAGAAGGTTGATTTACATATTTTAGAGAATAAAAACGATTGAAGAATTCATTAAACTATCTAATCTTTGCTTTGCATTCTTTCGCAAAAAAATGGAATTGGAACCGAAACCTGAATTCGCAGAATATTACAATCAAGTCCAACAATTACCAGCAAGAATACGCACTTACTCCCACCGCCAACCACTAATATCATATGGAAAGAAAATTTTTAACAATGATGGCCATCCAAGGTGGAATATCACCACCACCCTCACTCTTTTTGCAAAGGGGTGGAAGAAAAATGTGTTGTCCCAGACGACATTCAATTCCATTTAGTTTTCTAACCATTAATTAACCTTTAATTTTTTTTTTTGCTGTCGCTGCTGTTGGTGCTTTTTTGAGGTGTTCTTTGCAGCAAAACAAGGAAAAATAAGTAAGGAGCATTATTTGTGGTTTTTAAGAAGAAAAAACTGTCTGTCTTGACAAGGTTTTTATTGACAGATGACCCCAATGAACCTGTAACGTGATATCTGTTAAAAAACACACACAAAACACAACATTCAACGAAGGAAAATCGTAGATATATGCAGCGCTACGGTCAAGTTGATTGAAGCTTAGGGCTTTTTAAGACTTTGATAAGTAAACACAACTTATAACATCTTGTCTGGCAAAATTTCAGTTAAATAGGATAATTTGATTCCAGGGTGGGTTACTTTCAAATATGTAGTTTTCTTACCCTTAATTACGTAACATCCCTACTGGTAAACACTGCCAAATTTGCTCAAAAGCAACAAGCTCAGTCTAGATGTTATCTCAGAGTCAAATTGTACCTCGCTTTGAGAGCCCAGTTCCTCAGAATAATAAAAGGATACTTGATCAGCTTGAAAAGCTCTAAAATGAAAAAGCACATGTTAACTCATCATTCGCCGGCGCACGATAATTAAAAGAAAAAAAGAGTTAAGGTTTAAATAGGGTGGTTTTTATTTCTGACATTTACATGTAACTACCCAGACCTCAGACCCGTAAAATTGAGACCCTCTGGGTGTATCAAAAGCTCATAATCGAAAAACTCACTTTGTGTATGTCAGGAAAACTCAGGACGCGAAAATTACGACAAGGATTGTTTTTAGGAGTCCTGTTTACTGTTCATCGATAGACTGTCATACTGTAGGCAGAATTTCCAGAGAGAGGGAGAAAAACATCCCGAGGTGATAAGCCTGGAGCACAGGCGAAATTTTTTTGTGTATTTAGACGAGCAGAGACGAAAATACGCCAAAAATATTACGCCTGTTCCATAGGCTAAAGGTGATAGACTCCTCTGCTCAGATCACGGAAATAATACCCAGCATTCGAATGATTGCTTGGTTGCTTTATCAGTATAAATCAAATTTATAGAATTTAATTTATGCTTAGTAGCCATTTGAGCTAAGTTTAGTTACAATGGCGCAAGGTGCCTTGCGTGACGTTTCGGATATTTTTTTTACCGTGGATCCTCAGTGCTTCGATTCTGCTAAATTCAGAAGAGATTTCTGGGTCTGAGTTCTCGAGACACCTTAAAAGCCTTTGAATCAGCAAAACACTATCTCAAGCTTCATAGCAAGTGGTCACAGGTCAATTGCGTGCGCGGGCTAATAAAGGAAGGAAATGAAACAAAAAAACCAGACTGTGTACAAACCTGCAACGATACAAACGACAACAGTGAACGTAAGGAAGATCCTGATCCAGTAAAGATTACACGTATTGAGATGTTTATATAAGTGGTCTTTCCTTTATGATCATTTCGTTGGCCAGATATAGCAGGGAAGTTTTGTCCTAACCTATGTTTTCTCATTGTTTACATCCAGCTACACCATGCCAATTAGACACCACCTCTGACGTCTGTCCACCACTCTCTCGTTTGCATGCTTATAACTGAAGAAAAACTGACCCAGCATCTGCACTGCTAGGCGACTTTTCAGATCCGAAAAAACAGTTAATGTTTTCAAAACCAAGGAGAAACCTTCAATCGAGATCGAAATTGCGGCCCAGTCGTCTAACCTTTAATCTGTAATGCGTCACGCCTTCCGAAAACAAGAAAATCGATGTAAAAAAGACGTTTGCAGTAGTCCCAAAATTAAATTTCAGGTAAAGCTTCGCTCACTATTAACTTGCAGTTTGTTCTACATAAAAACAAAGAAAAGGCAGCGAACTGAGGATCCAGTTTGTTTTTGCAGCGTGACGTTAAAAAGAGAATTTTAGCGGGAAAATTTAGTCTTGATAATGGCAAGAATTTGGCGAGTTTGAAATGTTTCCATAAGTTAATCCCGATGTCACAGCTTAAATATTCTATTTTGCAGTCCAGCTAACTATTTTGTGCAGATCTTTCAGCAAATCATGAATAACAAGCGCAGAAAGTCGGAATAAGGTGATATTCTTTACTAAACATTTGGCGGGAAACATGTCTGACCAATGACTTTTTTTGGACTTTGCGAGACCAATTACTCCGATTTGCTTGTAGATACCAATTTTAACTAAACTGAATATTGATATCAGTGTAACAGACTATCAGAAAATCGTCTTTTTGCGGAAATAAACTGCCACACTTTTGAAAAACAACTCGCTGAAAATGGCTAAAATTTAGGTCACGCTCCTTAACGATTCGGCGATGATCTTTGGCACCTCGTGAAAACCGGAGAATTTAAGTGAAAAAATCCAAATATATCTCAGTCAACTAATAAGGGGCAAAATATTATCGCACGAAAATAAGAGTTTCTGGAATATGTACAAAGTATCTTTTCGGCTCACCTAAAGCTGCTCAAAATTTCGGCTATTTTAGACTGCTTGAGAGGCCAAAATCATGATGAGGTGATATCTAGAAGAAAAATGAACGCCTACCTCGGCAAATATCATGGTTGTTAATCTTTTCGGATAGCTTTTATACGGTGAAAAGATGGAGGTAAACGGCCAACCTCGATCTTTTGGTTCTGCCCGGTTTTCTCTGACAATGACACTTAATATCCCATTGTCAAATTACATCATAAGCCATGGGGATCCCAAATTACCCTCTATACTGATGCTTTAACCACTGGATGGGATTTTGATTTAGAGGGGGTTCTTGGAGCCCCACAGAGGCCAACAACCATATCAATTATCTAGAGATGTTAGCTATTAAACTAGCATTGGAAAGTTTTGAGAAGCAGGTGAAACAAAAACATGTGAAACTAGTGGTAGATAACATGACTGCCCTCACTATCCTCAATAATATGGGCACTAGTAGATCTTGGAAACTCAATGAACTTAATTAAGACATATGGAACTGGTGCATTGTTAGAGGAATTTGGCTGACTGCAGCACACATTCCTGGGGTAAATAACTCAATAGCTGATCGAGAGCCTAGACTTAACCAACGAGAGATCGAGTGGACACTCAATCAAGAATGGTTTGATGCTGGGATCAATAGATTACTAGTTCAACCAGACATTGATCTCTGTGCATCAAGACTCAACTATCGACTCAAACCTTGTTTCATTTAAACCAGAACCCTGGGGCCTTAGCAGTTGATGCTTTTACTTTGCAGTGGTCCCAGTATTTATTCTATGCCTTTCCTCCTTTCAGCAAGATAATAAGGACCCTCCAAAAGATCCATCGAGACCAGGCAACAGGAGTTCGGGTAGTTTTTTTCTGGCCCACCCAAGGCTGGTGGCCAGTACTCAGGAAGATGTTAATAAAGGAACCTCCAGTAATACCCAGCAGAAAGAACACACTGATACTTCCCCAGGACCCCAAACCTTCCCACCCCCTATTCAAACAGATGTTGTTGTTCCTTTTCCATTTGTCTGGGAACACTTACAAGCACCAAGGAATTTCTTCATCAGCTGGCCATGTTATCATGCAGTTCTTGGCATACCAGTACAAGGGTGCAGTACAGATCTACATCAAAAAATGGACTGACTACTGTTGTAAATGGAAAATTGATCCAGTTTCACCTCCTGTAGCCAGTGGTGTTAATTTCTTACCAGAACTATATAACCAAGGATTAAGCTACAGTGTTCTGAACATGGCCAGGAGTGCTTTGTCCAGTATCATTTCACTTCAGGGGAATTTATCAATTGTAAACCACCCACTTGTCTCTTGCTTTTTAAAGGAACATTCACTATCAGATCAGTATGGTGGCCGAGAACTGCCACTGAGTTTTCGGCACATTTTTTCCTTTTTTCTTTATCATTAAGTAAATTGAATGTAAAGCAAAATGAAAATAATGATTAAAATGAAATACAAATACAATAAAATGTAAGACAAAATGCAAGTAAAGTCTGAATCAAATACAAATGCAATTAAATTTGAAATAAAAAGCAAAGTACAAAGTCACCTGCATTTTAAAAGAGAATGCAAAACAGAATATAAGAAGAAGTCAAAGTCAATTAAAATTGAATGCATTCTGAAAAGAGAATGAAAACAAAGTTCGTGGCAGCGCTCGGCCATGCGAAGATCTACTTTCGTTTGAAGTAAAATTGAAAGTAAATTGTTCCCGTGGCCGAGCGCTGCCACTGCCAAACCCGCCCCAGGCCTCTAAACAAATAACTCGGCCTATAAACTCGTGCGTATTGGCCATTTTGTTCCACGAAGACAAACATGGCTGACTCTTCTTGGAAAGAGGATGATAATTTAAAAGAAGCCATGACAAAGCTTGTTCAGCAAGGACTCCAAAGGATCGAGGCGCTGGACTTTCTCAAACGTGACTTCCCACAGTATCCTTGGAGCATAAGAACCCTTGACAGGCGACTTCGTCACTTTGACATTTTCTATAACGACAAGGGTGTTGAAGTTGAAGACGTAAAGACAGCGGTTGGAAACGAACTGAAGGGCCCTGGTAAGCTTTTAGGTTACCGGGCAATGCACAGAAAACTTCGCCAAGAGTATGGCATAAATGCAACCAGAGACCAAGTTTACAATGTCATGACGGACTTAGACCCAGAGGGTCTTGCAGCACGTGGCGGCATTGGGGCGAAGAAAAAAAGACAGAAAGGAAATTTTACTACAAGGGGATCAAACTGGGTTCACTCGTTAGACGGTCATGATAAACTTATGGGGTACCAAAATTCGACATTCCCATTGGCTATCTATGGCTGCCTTGACACAGCAAGTAGGAAACTGCTTTGGTTACGAGTGTGGACATCGAACTGTAACCCCAAAGTGGTTGGACGGTGGTATCTCGATTATCTTTACGAGACAAGAGTGATGACTGCAATGCTGAGGGTAGACAGGGGTACAGAAACTGGGGTAATGGCTACCATGCATTCCTTCTTACGAAGACATCATGGTGACATGGACCCAAGTGACTCTGTTGTTTATGGACCTTCAACTGAAAACCAGGTAGCTTATTTTTACCATAAAAGTTCTTGCAATATACATGGGGCCATTTTGAACGTTTAGCTTTGAAATGAGTCATTGTGAGAGGGGGGAAAATTTGCTCAGTCCGTTGATAATGGTATCCTGTTGGGGTAGAGAGGGAGGGATTATCATCTGCTTTACTAAGTATAATTCTTGAAGACAGATCCTAAGTTATTACAATGTCATTTTTGGTATAGATTGATTGTACAGATTAGAAGGCCCGGTTCATGCCTAAAAGGTCATCTTGAATTAATATTTTGAAAATGAATATAGTGCATTACCATTTGTCTTACAGTGTACAGGATGAAGAACATGACATTTCCACTGTGTAAAAATTGTAAAACACGATTGCACCACACCATGGGGTCCATAGTTATGCAGTCCTCAGATCCATGTGGTAATATATTAACTAAATTCTTAGCTTATTGCTGGGAACATTCCAGGTCAACACAATCATGAGTTCACCTCCCACTTGTTGCTTTTATGTAATTGACTGTTTCCATAGTTCTTGTTTTTAATTCAATTCTAGATTGAGAGGTGGTGGAGAGAGTTACATGAGCGCATGGAGAAATACTACAAAGGTCATTTGTGTTGGCTCAAGGACCAAGGCCATTATGACCCACGTGATGACAAAGACAGGTTGATTCACTATGCATTTCCTCAGTATACCATTCACAATGAAACCTGTATTAAGGGGACCCTGTATTAAGCCAGCACCCTGTGTTTTGCAGACACTGGAGCAATTCCTTGAAGGTGTCAGCTTAATACATATTCCACTGTATTTGTACACCTTGGAGATTGGGCTCCATCTAACTTCCCTACCTTTTTCGTAGGGTCTCTTCTCTCTCACTCCAGGAGGAAGGGAAGATGAGAGACCCTGGGAAAGAGGTTGCTAACTTCCTCTGTTTTTGTTGTACCTGGGAACTGTCAATTCAACTCAATATTATGATTGAACTGAAAAAAAATTAAAATAATCTAAAAACAAGCCAGTTCTACTACATGCAAATAAGCTTTCTCCCTTGAAAGCCAAGGTTTAGTGTCAAGATATATAGAAGAATATTTGTGGCATGAGTGGTTGGGAAATGTTTTTTTTTTATTTAGCCAGACATAAAACAACCAGGGTTGTAACTCTGAGACATTTTAATTGTTGTGTTCCTGTCTAATCATATAGGATGCTTCTGGCGTTTATCATGATACCGCTAATACAGAAAGATCTAGATGTCTTCAGAGAGTCGGTTTGGAACACTCGTAAGATACGTGCACAGAAGGACACGATTCTTCCAGATGGCATTCCAAACCACATGTACAGTTTCCCTGAACAGTATGGCCTGGAAGAGTGTGGTTTGTTTGGAACACTCACTACCATTCCAGACTTCGCATTTTTTTTCTTGTTTTGGTAATTTTCTCTTTGACTTTTCATTTGCATTTCATTACAGGTCTCCCAGTGACAGAGGAACAGCTCAAGGAGGCAGCTACTCAGTCTGGAGTGTTGACTGTTTCTGATGATTTTCTGCAGCCCGAATTTAGAGCAGAATGCGGACGTGTTTTACCAGATAGTGAAACGATTAGACCCCATGAATGCAGGGATGCATACATTTATTTGAAAAATAACTTCCAGCTGTGATTGTCAGCACAGTAGGCACTAGGGGTACTTAGGTTGTACTAAACTTGTGATGTGGCAGATGGGGGATACTCCTTCTAGTCAATGAAGTTACATAAAATGTGATTAAGTTCAAGATACCTGATGGGACAAAAATTATTTCTGTTAAAAAATAATCTTGGAAACAATTTTTGTACATTGTTTTTTATTTACTAACAACAACTGAAAATACCATATCATAATAACTATATAACGTTTATATCATTAAACTTTATAATGTTGTTTCACTTATATTAATTCTTGTAACATGGAATCAGCAAAAACGAAATTCCATAGTGGTGAAAGACCCACATTTATGACTATTGGTACTTTGTAGAACTGCCGATAACAGTATAGGTAATCATACCGTTTCGACTTCAATTTGGAATTAATTTGCACTTGTGAGTTTTTCAAAAAGCTGAAATTGCACAAGCTGCTTTGGCGAGTGCAATTTCAACTTTTTGGATGGGAGGCAGGCCTTTTCTGTGGAACTTCATATCTTGCTTTCTTTTGCTGTGGACCAAGACAAAAAATATAGATCAAAAAGAATAACTTGCAGACATGTTAAACTGCTATTTTGAACACTGATAACATCAAAAATCGATTTAACATCTTGCCAGACTTTTAAGTTCTATAATTATCAACAATGCGGGTGAGTATTTAATCACGGGTTCCAAACACAGGGAAACTGATGAAAGCACAAGGCTGATGGCCAAGTGCTCATTTGTTTACTTTTGTAAAATAATTAATATTAACCATTGGTATTGGGCATCAAGATCCGTCCACCTGACCTTAAAATACCTTATTAGCTGTTGACCTTAGGAATTATTAATTAGTTTTGTAACCTTGCAGTTGCAGTGGAATGTAGAAGACTATAGACTGTTATGAATAGAACCTTAACTACCTAAAATGTCCTTATCAGAATTCCTAGAAAAAAAGGTCTTGAGTTCATAATCCAAATTCAAAGTGCAAATAAAACTCGTAATTCATTTTGTTTATTATGGGTTTATTCAGGTTTATTAATTATGCTATTATGTACCAGTCAAATCAAAGCTTAAATATCCCCCCGGGCATTTGGCCCCTCCTCCTGCCCGGGTGGGAGGGCATTTGATTACCACTCGTAGGGGGGTGGGGAATTTGATCGCTAGCCTCGATTTCATGTTACGAGTCGCGCTGATTCCACGTGGGTCGATAAATCATGGCGGAGACAGCAGAGGCAAACTTTGACAAATTCGAAGGAAAAGATTACGTATTCGTAGCTGATTCGTTGAAAACCAAAGGCCTACACAAACTGTGTTCCGTATTTGAAGGTGTTTAAGAACGATTTATGTCTATAATATATAAATATGTGTTGTCTAATAAACCTTGTTTACACGCACAGCTACTGAAAAGTTAAAACAGTAATCTGGTAATTTTCCCGGGGGGAGGGGCATTTAAACAACTTTTCGGCCCGGAGAGAAGGGAATTTGAACAAAAGTTTTTCTAAAATTTAAATGCCCGGGGGGTTGCCCGAGGGGGATGTTGAAGCTTCGATTTGACTGGTACATTACCTTGCATTCCAATGATCCATCCTCATCGGAAACGACCTCTACTCCTTCGCGTTTTGTAAAGCGTATATAGAACACTTTTCGGTTTGTAATATGGGACATCTTTTCGCAAGATGGCCCGCGCTCTCCCGCCAGTACGTCACAGATAAGATCTTTTTCGATTTGAGGACCAAAGTGCTTCTTGCAGGCATCTTTGATGTTCGCAATAGTTATCTCTTCGTGCTCAAAAGGCACGTATTCCTGGGGCCCTACCCTGGTGTATTTCTGCTGTTTGCCTGATACATCTGCACTCATTCTCTGCACTACTATTTCTTCCGCCACTGTGCTTTCCTCTCCTGTTTTCTTGCCTTTTCTCTTGGCCTTTTGAATAGCAGTATACCGCCTCCACGCCGACATCTTGACGAGTCACGTTGCAACTGCCACCGTACACTAACCCGCGCACGGGTTTATGGGTGTTATTGATTAGGAGGCCTGGGGCGGGTTTGGCAGTGGCAGCGCTCGGCCACGGGAACAATTTACTTTCAATTTTACTTCAAACGAAAGTAGATCTTCGCATGGCCGAGCGCTGCCACGAACTTTGTTTTAATTCTCTTTTCAGAATGTATTCAATTTTAATTGACTTTGACTTCTACTTATATTCTGTTTTGCATTCTCTTTTAAAATGCAGGTGACTTTGTACTTTGCTTTTTGTTTCAAATTTAATTGCATTTGTATTTGATTCAGACTTTACTTGCATTTTGTCTTACATTTTATTGTATTTGTATTTCATTTTAATCATTATTTTCATTTTGCTTTACATTCAATTTACTTAATGATAAAGAAAAAAGGAAAAAATGTGCCGAAAACTCAGTGGCAGTTCTCGGCCACCATAGATCAGCCATGCCAAAGTACAATAAATTTTGGGACGTCAATGAAGTCTTCAAACATCTGCAGACTCTACACCCCTTAATGGATTATCCTTGAAACTGTTGTCATTTAAAGTAGTTGTCAAACACTTCATTGTCTAACTACCAGAGACATGAAAGTTACATGTAATCATAACAAAGTTGTGTTTATTGTTTCTGAATTAACAAAAAGTTCTAAACCTGGAAAACAGTGTACTACACTAGAGTTTCTATCCTATGACAATTATCTACGCATCTGTTTGGTCAGCTGCCACAAAGAATACCTGGACAGGACTATGAATATGAGACAGGACCACCAAAAACTGCTTGTTAGCTACCAGAAACCACACAAGGCACTGTAGCACGATGGCTAAAACAAGAACTCAAGCTTGCGGGCAAAGACACTTCTATCTTTGGGACGCATAGTACCAGAGCAGCATCAACTTCAGCTGCTAAGGCTCACAATGTATCCATTACAACCATTATGAAATCTGCTGGATGGTCGTCTGAAAATACTTTCAGACAATTTTACAACAAAGCCATAACTAGTACGAAAGAAAACTTTGGACAGAAACTTCTGGATGCTTTCTTGCAATTTGGACGACTTTGCGGTCACATGCTATCAAGTCTAACATGTCTTCCTTGTGACAGAGACCAGTGATGAAAGAGAATTAAAAAATTTAATGGGACTTACCTGTATGTTAAAGTTTGATTGGGATTCTATGAGTCACCGGTCAGGAGCAAGTGACTCTCTTGCTCCTGACTGGTGACTCATAGAATCCCAATTACCATCCATCAGGCAGAACTCCCTGTTTGTCAACACCACAGCACACACCACTTACCTGTTCGGCTTTTGACACCGAAAGGCAGTTGCTACAGCTGCAATGCCACATTCAACGCTAACGGAAAAGATAGACTCTGAGAGAGACCGCAAGTTCAGCTACCCATCAAAGAGTAAACACAAGGCGAGATGAAAACCTTCCCAGGGACATGATGGTAAGAATTATTTTCAGTGAAAGTTTTATGCATCAATCAATTCCAGCAGTGCCCAATCCCCCCCCCCGTACCCTTACATGGATGGGCTAAAAGCCTTACATGAAGCAAAATGAAGTAGGCTGTGCGCACTGTGGACGTAGTTCCCAGCGTTGTGGTCTATCTTCGTCACTTATATCATTACTCATCATGGATTGGGAGGGTTCAGTGGGCTCATAAATGGACTGATAGCGGCTGCCATTGACGCCCTTAGAATGCTGATGTCCAAGCCCACCGCGAAAAGCAATGTAAAGAGGACATGTATGTTTGTCCTCTCAATCGCGACATTACACTATCTTACAATTATGCATTTTTACCTTGCAGTCAGAAATTTACTAACTCCAAGTTCATCTTAATTCATAAATTGCATTTTGATAGCCTGAATAGTTTTTTGTTCTCAGTCCTAAGTCATTGTAAGATAGCGGTATGAACATGCAATGCCATGTTGAATTTAATACAGTAGGGTGGTCTTCAGAGTGTTCAAGGCAGCATTGATCGGATTCCAACTTCTGAACAAAAAAGCTCAGAAATCTACAGATTTTCACCATCACTGCGAGGGTGGACATGGCAGCATAAACAATCATGTACAATTCATAGTCACATCAGACTTCACTTTTGTGTTATGAATCTTCCACTGATGCGAGATCCTCTCAGCTTGGATTGCAAATTATTAACATTGTAAAATGGCACTCATATAGTGTAAATAGTGTAATACCCCTAAACATCTTCATTTCCTAAAAACATATTACATCATTATTGAATGTTAAAAAGGCTTTGTAGCAGCACGAAGCACAGTACTGTACAAAAGTAATGCAAGCAATAATTGCTTAAGAGTCCTACCATGTTCCTGTGATTTATTGCTGATAAATCAGCGAGATATTGCTTCAATCGGCACGCATCAAAACCATAAATTAGCTATAAATTGTCGCGATCTTCATGATACGTCGCTATGCCACGATATCTCATAAAGTAAAATGATATGTCGCAGCGATATATCATTGATCATTGTAGCAAAGTTTGCTATAATGATATATCATAGTGAAGCCATTATGTATGATGAGTTTGTGTTGAATGTAATGAACACAGTCGAGCAATAACTGAATATAAGCTTACTTTTGGTACAGCTTGGGCATACGTTTAGCCTAAATACTTTTGTGAATCGAAGCCACAATTAACTCCTCTAAAGCCTAAATTAACTTACCTAGTTACACTCCAGCGACTGACACTGAAGATAATTCCACAACCCAAAAGCGTCGCATTTTCTCTTTTGGTTTGTTGTCAGAGCCGAGAGAGTGGCAAAGTCAGACTTGCTTGCCATAACACAATGTCCAAGTATGTAAATAAGCACAAAGTTTCCCAATTAAACCCCAGTCTCTGTACGGTGAAGGAGAAGTTATGCTACCATAACAAAAGCTTTTGTGCTTGTCATAATCACATGTCATTTGCTCTGTGCAAAGAGTGAGCCAAGAAGTTATTTGTCATTCACTTTCAAACAATCTTGAGGTCATCATGGCTAAAGTTATGAATTATACAGCAACTTGAATAGAGCTCCCAGAAGCAAGGTCTTCACCCAGCTGAAATCTTAAGACTATTAAAAACCGAAGGTTTAGCTGTCAGTCTTGCTAGTGTCACTCGTATTATCAAGAAACTGAAAACTACCGGCTCTGTGGCAAGTCTACCGCACTCTGGAGAACCAGCGAAGATATCTGATGGAGCAAGAGCTTTCATCGATCGGCAGATGTAAAAAGATGATGAGATGACGAGTTGTAGAATCAAGAAAAAGCTGGCTAAATGTGGGACAGATGTGAGTTTGTCAACTGTACGAAGAGCTTGGATGCAACTTGGCTGGACTTTACAGCAGATTGCTTACTGGCAGCTCATTCAGGATGTGGACAAAATGAAGCGTTGGAGTTCGCGTGCAGAGTCCTGGAAAATGAAGACACCTTCGACAACATAATTTTCAGCAATGAAAGCTCTATCTCACTAACACAGTATCGCCGCACCTGCTATAGAAAGGTAGACGAGCCAGTGAAGCGAAAGCCCAAACCCAAGCATCTACTAAAAGTACATGTCTGGGCAGGAATCAGCGAACATGGTGCCACAAAAGGTTTGCATCTTTATGGCATCATGGATGCTGATCTCCTCTGCAACATCTTAGAGTCTACACTTGTTCCCTTCGTCCGAGAGAAGCTTCCAGATCACTGATTTGTTGAGGATAATGACCCAAAGCACACATCCGGACGAGTGCAAGCCTTCTACGAGGAGGAAAACGTCAACTGGTGGCGTACTCCACGGAAAGTCCTGACCTAAATCCCATCGAGAACTTGTGGCATGAGCTCCAGTTTTACTTAGAATCAAAAGTCAAGCCACGTAACAAACAGGAGGGGAGCAGACATGTAGCATAGATTTCAGGCTACAAGCCCTACAGGACACCCTCATCAAGGAACTAATTCCACTGGCTGATTTGACAGGAAAAGAAGGTGAATCTTTGGATTCAGACACTGCTATGCCTATCAAAGAGGTCTCATGGGAAGTGGTGGGACGAAGCGGCAACCCAAAAAAAAATAACACAACTATCGAACTGTTAGAACGGTTTTTTCTTCACTTGCTGTTCCATTCGATAACACTCCAAACTGAATAATTATTCTAATATTTATAAGCTGTGCGACATTCGCACGATCCTAGAACACAATAACAGTTTCGCAATCTACATTCTCTCGGAAAACTATTTCGATAATGTCTTTTGTACATTCTCCCCCTTTTGACTCTGTCAACCTTATCAAGACGTAACATTTTTTGCCCTAATTGGAGTCCAGCAAAACGCATTTAGACACAGGTCTCAAAACAGTGTTTTGGCCAATTTGAATCTTGACAACTCGAACATGGCCGTCTTGTCCTGGAAACACTTCCAGAACTCTTCCCAAAGGCCAGTGTGCTCTGGGGCAATCGGGAGAGATGGCAAGCACAATATCACCAATCTTGAGATCTGGCTTTATTTCGGTCCACTTCTGGCGCGCATTTGATAATGGAAGCCACTCCTTCATCCATCTATTCCAGAAGTGTGAAATTAACTCTTGAACTCGCCTCCATCTATTCCTCGGGCTGAACTCGACTTCATCAACCGATTCTGGCGCTGAGACACCTCCTATCTGGCCATGAAGAAAGTGGTTAGGTGTGAGTGGCGTAGCGTCTCTAGGGTCGGCTGACTGATACGTAAGTGGACGGGAATTCATTAAGGCTTCTACTCCTACAAAGGCGGTCGTTAGTTCTTCGTCGTTGACATCTGCATTACGGAGTATCGCACGTATAGCCTTTTTAGCTGCTTTGATCATGACTTCATGAAATCCTCCAAAATGGGGCGCTAAAGGTGGGTTAAACGACCACTTAACTCCTTTGTCGACGGTCTGATCTTGAATTATATTCTGATCCAGTCCGTCAACCAGCTCTCGAAGCTCTCTGTCTGCTCCAATGAAGTTTGTTCCCCGATCACTGACGATTGTTAATGGATAACCTCTGCGACTGGTCATTCGGACGAAACACCTTAAAAAGCTGTCGGTGTCCAGACCGTAAGCCATCTCTAAATGCACTGCTCGACTTGATAGACAGGTAAATAGGCACAGCCAACGTTTTTGTTGCCGTTTCCCGCGACCTTGGACGGTGATGAAGGGACCTCCATAATCAACGGAAACATGGGCGAATGCACGAAGTGGTTGACGTATTCTTACATCTGGTAGTGGCGCCATGATTTGGTCAGCGGCTTTCAACTTGTGTCTCCTGCACTCATTGCATGACTTTTCCCAATCTCGTATTTCTTCTCGTGCTGCTACTATCCAGTACTTGGTTGAGAGATTTGCAAGTGTATGATTGGTTCCGGTGATATGATGCCCAGCCTCGTGATAGTGTTTCACGATCAATTTGGTCACCCAGTTCCCTCTTGGCAAGATGACGGGAAAATGCACATCATAGGGAAGATTTTCGGCGTACTGTAACCGTCCGTCAGCACGAAGCAAGCCATCAGGGTCGACTTTTGGCGTTAACTTTAATAATCGGCTCTTCTTAGGTAAGGCTCGGTTTGCTTGAATGGCACTAAACTCCTCAGCGAAGTCTTCCCGCTGTGCAGCACGAATGACTTGAACTTCAATGTTCTGGATTTCTTCAGGGGTTAGGGGGCCAACAGTCCGATCTTCCCTTCTCGCACGACAATTAGTAATAAATCTGACAACCCAGCAAGACACCCGCGTCAGCCTTCTGCAACTTGACCAGTTTACTGGATTCAGCTTCCATGTGGGATCTTTAGAGATAGGAATTGAGACAAAGCACTGTTGTTGAAGAATAAGAAAGGTCTTCCGCGCTTCCTTTTTCACTTCCGAGCCCTCCTCAATCTTGGTTCGTGGCCAGTCGTTTTCAGCTTTCAGAAGAAATTGTGGACCATTCCACCAGAGCTGGCTTTCCATTAGGCTGTGGGCAACTAGTCCACGGGAACAGAGGTCAGCTGGATTTTCTTTAGATTCCACGTACTGCCACTGCTCGGGGCTCGTCTGGCGCTGAATCTCTCCAATTCTATTCGCAACAAATGGTCGAAACTGCCTTCCTCTGCCACGGATCCAGTATAAGACATCCATACTATCAGACCAGAAATGGGCGTCAGCTATCGGAATGTTCAAGACTCTCACAATCGACGTCGTTAGGTTCAAACCTAAAATGGCCGCCATCAGTTCCAGCCGCGGTGTAGTCATTGGCTTCAAAGGGGCAACTTTAGTTTTTGACGCGATGATGGAGACACCAAAACAGCCCTGGTCGTATTCACACCTCAGGTAGCTCACTGCACCATAGGCATCTTTCGACGCATCGACAAAGGTGTGGACAGAACTCGATTTCTCCACGTTAGGTTCTCGCAGGCTTCTGGGAACTTTGATTTCCTTCAACTCCTCCAACTCCGAGAACCATTCCTTTACTCGAACAGAGATCTCACGAGTAATGGGTTCGTCCCAGCCTAACCCCATTGACCACAAATCTTGGATAAGGATCTTTGCTCGCACTATGAATGGACTTGCGAGGCCCAGTGGATCAAAAACGGCCGCCACTCTTCCCAAGATAGACCTTTTGGTGAGAACATCCTCCACCACAGGTGTCGCGACATGAAAGGAGAAAACATCTTCCTGTGCACTCCATAAAACCCCAAGGGTCTTGGTCAAAGGCAAAGCATTGTAGTTAAGATCTATTTCAAACGCTCTGAGTTCCTGGGGAATGACTGTAAGTACCTCTGGTGAATTACTTAGCCATTTACGAGCTTTCATTCCTGCTTTATCCCATAGGCCTTGAAGTTGGTGAAACAACTGGACTGCACTGACATTGTCCCTAGTTGAATCCAACGAGTCATCCATGTATGTCGACTTCATCACGGTTTCAGCAGCAAGGGGAAATTTCTCCTCGTGGATCCTGGCATTCTCCTGGGACACGAATTGGGCACGAAACGGAGCAGATGCGTCTCCGAACACCACACGTTCAAATTCGTATACATCAGGATCGCGATCAACTTCCAAATTCCTCCAAAGAAATCTGAACTTTGGGCGGTCTTCAGGCGGGATACGAATCTGTAAGTACATCTCACTGACGTCACAGGCAATAGCTACTGGGAAACGACGGAAACGAAGAAGCACATCGAACAGATTTGTCTGTAGTTTGGGACCTGGCAGGATGTGATCGTTCAAGGATGTTCCCTGAAATTTGGCGCTGGCATCAAATACGATTCTCGTTTTTGTAGTTGACCTCTCAGGACGGCATACCGGGAAATGAGGTAGATACCAAGGGTTTTCCGGTTCGTTCTCGGTCTGATGCACCTTGCGGATGTACCCTTTGTCAATGTAGGAGGTAATAACCCGCTGGTAATCTTCTCCCACCGAAGATTGTCGAATCAAACGCTTCTCTGTATTCCTAAGACGACTGTAGGCCATCTCATAATTGTTTGGTAACGTTGGCCAATCAGATTTCCAAGGTGTCGCAACTTGATAACGCTCCCCGTCATGAGTGAGTGAGAGGCGAGTCTTGTCCAACGCAAGCTTCTCTTCACCAGACAGTATCTTCACGCCATCCTCTTGGATGCCCAGAGTGTCTATCTCCCAGAACCTTTTCAGGGAATCGTTGATTTCATCAAATATATGAGGTCTGGTGAAAAAAGGTTCAGGCCAGGTTCGTCCTGTGGCTCCTGATAACAGCTCTCCCTTGTGGCGGACCAACACACGACCAGCCCAAGGGCCCTAATCTGGCGATCGGCTCTCCTGGATTTCCTCTGACGTCACACTTTGAGTAGTGGAGATCAATTTGATCTTGGCCAATGAGCACGTCAACAATAGGATCAGCTGGCGGTTCTGGAAATTTGCAGACGCGTAAATGGGGCCATCGATCCTGAAAATTTTGACCAAACAAC
>JAHPZR010018282.1:0-20000 GCA_019787425.1 Platygyra sinensis | reverse complement strand
CCTCGACAGAAACACTCTACTGTTTAATCAGTGAAATGATGTGGAGTTGTATCGTCATTAGAACGTTCCAGCAATACCCCGGATGACTGCACACGAAACAATATGCAGTCGATAAAAATAATGCCCCAAGCAAACTACCTTGAACAACTGCATGCCGGGAACCCTCTGAACGAGTAACGTTCGAATCTAAAAACTTGAATGGGGGAATGTTGAAATTTGATTAAGCTTGTTTCTTGAGGTACTTTTTGATGTAAAGCAAAATATCAGGAAAATGACACCATAGCCTACAATAGAACAGTCTAGAATTTCTTGATCTAGTTAAACCGGTTAATCTCGTTTCCTTTGTTTTAGGTAACGGCTTATGCTTCGGTGATTGATTGGCGCCTAACCCCCATTAAAAGTATAAACTTCTTTTTTGTGATTTGGAGTCTCCTGATTGGTTATCTATATTTACATCTGGGTTCTTATTGGTTCAAGCTCATGATATATGTACGCCCATCTTGAGATCGTGCTCAACTGTAGTGGGCGCTGGTTTGCACAAGTTCGTACGTACAAGGTGACAGCAAGAGATTAAGAAGGGCACAAGATGAAGGGGCTATTCCAGATCATTTTCATTTTCTCCGCAGTTCTTGCGACTGGTAAGTTCAAATTGTTGCTTTATTACAGTCTGAACCTCAAAGCAGGAGTGTAGTAACAGTTAGCGAGACGAGTTTCGCGTTGTGACTACATGGGGGCAGTTAAGGAACGATTCACCAGTAAATCTGCCTGATGGCTTTCAGGTAAATAATTCCCAAGGCTGTTCTAGTTACCAGACCAGTTCTGAGTTGTCAACTTACTACAAGAACAAACTTAGGCTTGATTTCTAAACGCTGGATTCGATTGACAGAGCGGCGGTTCCAAATATAGCTAGCTGCAAATAGGTTCGCCAAGGCTGGAGCGGAGAGCTTCAAGCCCCAGATTTGGTCCGCGTTGTCTGGTTTCGATTTAGACAATTTGGTTAAAAAAAAGCCTTGTTTCCGTTTGTGAAACGGTATGACTTACTGTAATGACACTGTGGCCGCTGTTACTTTGGCGTTTTTCTAAGGACGTCCGCGAAGGTATAGATTATTCCTTTATAAGCCTTGAGACCAAGTTAATCGCCCGTTAGTAAGTATCAACAACGTTCAGATGATACCACTGATTCACCTCCGAAACATAGTAACTTTTTGTGCACTGACTATTAATAGCATTGGTGTTGGCACTATTTGCCCCTTAAGACAGCCAAATAGATTTTCATTAGAGTCACTTCAAAAGTGTTAAAGTTTGTTACAAGAAGTGTTGAATCGTAGATAAGGGAGTGCGTTCGATATGCTGTGTGGGTACAGTGCTTTGTTCTTCGATGTGGACGAGGTTGAGTTGCAACTTCTAGAGAGTGACTGGAATTATCAGTGATGTGAACTTGTAAATAATGAACTCGTAAAATCGGTAGATTTGTGTCTTCATCCAGCCAGATAGCCGGCGGCACCGAGCTACATAGCTCGGTAGGAGTAAGACGTATTATTATCTTATTCAAACAAGCCATGGTCGTTTTCTGTAAACTCGGAGGATATTGGCATCGAAAGTGGTCGACATGCAATTAATCACATCGTTCCAGCTGTGCCCCGACAAAATAGTAGCAGAAATCATTTCTCGATTTAACCATCCATGCATGTGTGCCTTATTTCAAAAATGAAACAGTAGTGCACATTTTTTATTTTTGTTATTTTTTACGTTTTTTGCCTACCGAATCTTTCTTCTTCAACGTTCTTTCCGCATTGCTCTTCAGTGCGCCGGGCAGAATTGTTAACGTCCAAAAATTCCGATCAGCCCTTCAACTGTGACGTCGGTTGCATTTATGAAAACTTAAGACCACGTTCTGTTCCTGATTTGTTCTTCTCTTCATTTTAAAACGAACAGCTTAAGGCTAAGCCCGGTTCATGCCGATCGAAACGTCTCCGCACCGCCCAAGCTCACAGCGAGTGAACATCAGGTCTTTGCAAGGATTTAGGGAGGCCGGCAACTTTCATTCCGGTTAAGCAACATGAAAGCGGAAAAAAAAGAAAACTTGCATTTGATTATCTCGCCAAGTTTATAGGAACACCTCGTCTTAACAACAGAAATTTATAATTATTATGCATGTTTGCACTCGACCTTATGAAACCAGGATACAATTGACTAACAGACGAATGGCGGTAACGCATGCACACAGTGTGAGGAATGTCACGTAAATTTTCATAGTTTTTTCTGAAAGTATTAAAAAAACTTTGACATCTAGATACGTGTAAAATGATACCAAAAGTGTTGTAATTTTCGCGAGAATGTCGGGAATGTCCGCATTACGGTCTGACAAACTTCACGTAGCGATTCACATGGTGCAATCATTCTATATTTGACATCCAATGGGTCATCTTTCTACGTGCGGTATTCACGCTTAGATGCAACCTGCGCAATCACGTTTCGTTGTTTTCTTTATTTCTTTTGTTCATCTCAAGAACTCCCAATGCTGATTACGCCTGCAGGCGTCGCTTTCAAACAAACACTCTAATTTTTTCCTGTCAGCGAACGTGTCGCTGCGTATTTTTCATTTGCATACTTACATTAAAGCTAATCATGAATAACCGAGGAGGACCTTGTTCAAGTTCAAGTTCAAGTTCATTTATTTACACTTATTCAGTTACAATATAACAACAATAAAGAATAAAAAAGAAGTAAAAAACAGAGCTGATTATACATTGAGCTAAACATAACAAAGGGAAGAGTGCTTCTTGAAATTTACCATTTGCTGACGGCCTCTACTGACATCTTGGTTTTACAATCAAACCCTTTACTAAGATGACGCATGAAACTTTGCTACCTCAAAACTTGGAGTTCTCTAATTTATTTATCAATTTATTTTTCTTGCGAGTGTCTCATTCTCTCTCAAATTTCATTTCAGTTTCTGGCCTCAAGTGCTACGTGTGCGCTGGGACAGAGAAGACCTGCTCAAAGGATGAACTGCAAAAAGACAGCAGCAAAGAATTTAACTGTGGATCCGAATTTGACAGATGCATGAGAGTCTGGATCAAAACAGGTGACACCACAACCGTGGCCAACTCCTGTAGCAATGAGTCAGCGTGCAAAGCTGCCGAGGATGCCAAATGCGACGGTAAATGTGCTGTGGGTTGCTGTGACACTGACCTGTGTAACGCGGGCTCGCCTGTTTCCTTCAGCATGTTCTTGACGACCGTTTGCTGCACTCTAGGCCTGGCACTAATGAAATAAAACAGCGGCACGTACCGTCAGGAGCCCACGACGAGTTTGATGTCCATGCAGCTTGTTTTTAGACGAAATCCTTAGCTCGCATAAGATAGTTAAAAGAAAGTTTGTATTGTTTTCGCCCGTTTTTTCACTAGCATTCGCTGCTCGCAGTCACTTAGATAAACATTTTTTATTCCTTTTTTAACCAAAAAAACCGATGAAGGTTATTAAGTTAACATGTGACATTTGTTATTTCAAAGGGGCTTTGCTATTAAAAGTGTTAAAAACCAACCTCGTTTGTCGTGAATCCTCAGATTGTACGTGCATGTGGGAAAAAAACAAACTTCACATATAGAAGCGTGAATAAGAACTTAATCACTGGTTCCAAGGGAAACAGTGAGTTTTGTTTCCCCGAGACCCCCAATATTCCCTGAGACGAAGCCCAACACAAAACTGCGAACTCGTTTGCTTGACGCCAGATGAAACTCACAAATTTGCCGCGGTTTCAAAGATCACGACTTGATCACGTGCGAGTCGAAAGCTCAAGTTGTTGTTTCCCTAAGAGTTACTGAGTTTTGACCCACGACACGTGACACGCTTTCCTCCAATCAAAAAAACGCATTTGAGTGTGAAGGTATAACAAAGTACAATGAACGACAATTCCACCCGTGAATAACAATTTAGGAGATCTGTAACTGTAAGTGTTCACACAAACCAAATCTGTCTTTACATCTTCTTTAAGGCGAATGAGTTTCATTCAGATAAGACACAAGAATGCGTGACAGCTAAACGGTTATGTAAGTTACGTGACACAACGATCGAGAAGAATATTTTTTATAGTACCAGCTCCAGATAGTACAGAGTGACCCCTTAGAGCTCGAGTCTGAACTTTACTCGAGGAATAGAAAGCCGGTTACCGGAAATTAAGGGAATATAGTAAGAAATGAACGAGAAAATATTTAGTTTCATTCAAAGCGCACATTTCCTTCCCATTTATAAAATCTCCGATTTACCTTATTCCCCAATGATGAGGTCTAAAGATTATGCAGTATTGTCAATACCACAAAAGTGAGCTGTAATTGGTACATTTCGATCAATTGTTCCACTGTTCCAGGGAGAAGTTGTGGACTCGGCCGTCCGTCTGCCGCTGTACCATTGTCATGTTTCTTTGAACCAAGTTTACCAGGGTGAAAAGTTGTTTTGATAGCTTCCTTGAACCTTCGTGCGTACTGGCGGTCTCGATAAAAAATGTACCTCGTGCCAAAGTGGATAAAAGCAAAAATCTGGATGTGGGCAGGTCCCAAACCTCTTCAGCTGCATTTTAAATCAATTCCTTAAATGGCGGACCAAGCCAACCATAGCCTACTCAGGCCTTGAGACCCTGTCTTCTAGTCAGCCGCATAAATGGATGCTTCCACCAGCGTTGGGGAGCCCACCGCCTGTGACTCTCAGTCAACAGCGGGCCAATGCAATCCAGCATGACCCAGACCATAGACAGGTACAATTGCTGGCCAACTGATAACCCAGTTGACACTTCCTGCCTCTTATCATAGACACATAATGTTTCACTCGGACAACTGGGCAGTAGTCATGCTAACTGATGTTCCTACTCGATTCCAACAACAGTCAAAGACTTTGAATTCCTCATTTACCGAATAGATTTGAGTTCGAAATAAAAAAATATCGAATTAACGGCGTCCGACTGTTGTGTTTTTAGGAGCCTTTTACCTCAGCGCTTGTCACATTGTAGTGCAAAGAAGAATCAAATTGATGAAAGGCATTAAAGAGCTGTTAAAAGCTTGAAAAACTGCTTAGAAAAGGGTGGTTTTGTTAAAAGAAACGTCAAAATTTCGTAATATAGTATTCAAAAAGCAGGTCAATTAATTGACTCTTTACGAAAAGCATATGGTCTGTTTTGCTATAGTTCAAGAAATCGGCTGTTTTTATTCTCGTTGATAAATCATTTTCACTTTCGAAACTGCAGTGTTTACAAGGATTTCCAGCTCTGACAAAAGCCGTACTTAAGGTGGCCGAACACAGTTTTCGCGCGTGCTTCTGCTGATGCAATATTTAGCACGTGCACAAGGATTTCAAAGAACAATTTTACGATAACTGCAGAAATTCACGCGCGCTCATTGGCTAATTTTTATTGTCCATATGAGGACATACACATGAATTTAAAATTCATGCGACGCGTCAGCGAGCGCGAGCCGGCAATTCGACAATTTGTTATCGTAAAAAACAAATTGATGTCAGTTTTTAATGCGTCTGTCCTGTTATTGATAATGAATTTCGTCATCACATTGTCAAAGTAGTCTGCGGATCCACTCGGCTATAGCCTCGTGGATCCACAGCTACTTTGACAATGTGATGACGAAATTCATGATCAATAACAGGACAGACGCATAAAAAACTGACGTCAATTTGTTAAACATGCCGTCAATAGAGCGATCATTTTATTTACTCAACACCCGCACTATCTGTGTTATTTTTCTCTATAATTGTACGCAGCGTATTGATGACTTTAGTCTTTTATTACAAAGATATGTTGGAAAGTTAACGATACAAAGAACCCAGGAATTTTCAGCTTTTGTTTGTTACCAAAAGAACCCAGTTAAATGCAACGCATGCGCAGTTGCTCGAAAAATTGAGACCGATTGTTTTCAGCAGAAACATGCCGATTTCTAACGATCCAGTCGTTAGAATTTCAAGAAATTTGGCAGAAAAATAGATCAGAGACCACGTGAATGATCTATCCAAAAAATCTGAATTTTGACATAGGGAATTTTTCATAATACAGAAAACGATTAACAGCGAATTACGAAAATCGCCTATGTCAAAATTTCATTAGAACCGTGTTGACAGAAGGGATTTAATGTCAATTCTTAGTGTGCAAAATATGAAAACAATCTAACGACTGGATTTTTTTTAAATAAACAAAAACCATTATTTAAGCCTTGTTTTTAACCATCCCCGTTGCCATGGTAACAGCACACACCCTAGTCAAAATGGGAGAATAAATATTTCTTTGGTTAACCTTGACTCTTGCAAAAAATGGGCGCCAAAGCATAAATAGTTTAAAAGTTATGATGAATTAGGCATAGGACTTGAAAACTGTGTTCGGCCACCTTAAACGCGTAAAATAACCATAATCTCACTGTGATAATATCGATGAGATCATGAAATCACGTTTCACCCTTTAAGTGTACTTAAATTTGTTGATGTATGATCGAAACGTCTTCGGATCTTCTTCAGAGGTCTTCAGCAATCTTCGGTCGTCTGCCGACATGTTCGGAAAATGTTCGGAAACGTTTGTGTGGCTTTCGGACAACTTTTGGAGTGCCTTCGGAAAATTGTCAGAAACCTCGTCATTAGAATAATTTTTCAGTATATAATAAAAAACAATACGTATTGACTGTAGATATAAAATTTTCTGGAATTTTGCCTGTTCAACTTAATTTATATCTTACTCTAACTCGCTGCAATCACATTCGAGATATCAAGTTGAAATCTCGAAGAGAACATACCTGGGACACTCTTACGGCAGTATGGGAACATTTATCGCCGAATCATTATCATTTCGCGCAAATTTGAGTACGTCGGCGATCCATCGCAGATGCGCAGGGGACCCTCTGGGAAAGATTGCCGAATGTTGTCAGTTGCAACCGGCGACTACGTCGCAGGTAGGTCAGCGGGATATGAGAACCAGGCTATATTCTATACACTTTATCTAGAGTTGCATAGTTCATGAATGCCATTTATTACCTTTAAGCAGTAAGTGTAAGTCTTGACTGCTTCTTCCTCCAAATAACCTACAAATCTGTGGCAAAACCTCGGGCTAAGAATGTAAGCTATGAAGAAAAGGTTTACGAAGACACCTGAAAATGGCAAAAAAAAAGTTTGAGGAACGGTATCAGTACGACACTTTACAGTCAACGTAACAATTAAATTTAATTTGTATTTTCGTACTATTCTGCAACGCCTACCGTAAAATTTCACGTTAAAGCCCTTCCCAGGTTATAAGCCCATCTGATGTATTTAAGGACGTTCGCGCGAAAATTTTCTAGCATTGATTTTTTTCTGAAAATTTTACCATTGAAAGATGATGAGATAGTGATGTCAGAAATGTAAAAAAAATGGGGGGTCACCGACTTCGTTTCGGAGATAACATGCCCGGAAAAACACCTAAATCTGAGTAAATCGGGCTTCGTTAGCGAAGAAGACCAAAGTGGCTGCAAGTATCAAAATATTGCAATTAGAGCTTTGAAGGGAAGTGTTCTCTGCCAAATATGGTTTGAATGGACCTATTAAGCGAATTTAGTCAACTGGTGAGGTTCCTCAAAGAAAAAGTTCGCATTTAGCGACCATAGTTTCACGCGCCTTGCAGCCGCAAGATGGCAGGATTCCATGTCCCTTGGACAGAAATCTTGAAATTTTTTTAACTTCCCACATTGATTTTTTGTTCATTTTTGGACAAAGTGGAGATAATTGTAAATAAAATCTGTTTCTGAAAAGAAAAGTAGGGGTCACCGAACATCCAAGATCGTTAAATCCAATCAAAGCTATGGGAATGCCCACCTGCCCTATCATTGTTCATTTTAGTAATTAGCGCGCGCGCTCGATGCATGACGTGGCATGTGAATTTGCGTGCGCAGTAAGGATGCGCAGAAACAATTAGCGCGAACATCCTTAAGCACTAGACCACAAGTTTCTATGGTTTTAGGGTGATAAACCACGCGGGATGTTGGTGGAACACGTAAGACGTAAATCACGAGCTGCAGGCGAGTGATTTACGAATTCTTCGACGTGCAAGGATGAAGCGATTTTTCCATGAGTTTACTGGCACAATAAATCATAGCTGATTGACCAATCAGAGCGCGCGCATTGGTTGGTTATGATACAAAGTGCAACAAATGTACAGTATCATAAATGTAATATAAATGTCGAGTATCATAAATGTAATGGTATGTTCGCTTTAATTTGTTTCTCAGATACATTTTATCTCGTCATTCCGAAACATGTTTTTTATTCTGCTTATATACCCAAGGGATATAAGTCCTCCTGTTTATAAGCCCACCTCGAACCCCTTATGAAGTTATACAAGTCTAGGTCTTCAACGTGGGATTTTACAGTATGTGGAAAGTATGGCTTATTGCTAATCATGGTTAGCACAACTCATGGGAGTTCATGACACGTTTGAGAAACAATGTGCAACACTTAACCATTTGTTTCGAAAATTTCCACTGTTATTGTCAGTTGAAAAATGAATTACAGAGTTGTATACGGAAGAAATCTGTTGAAGAATCAAGAAGAATTGCTAATAAGAAATAAAGGGCTTCCTCACATTCAATTCTGGCTAATTCATTTTGCAACTGATGATGACAATGGAACTGTTGAAACATGACTTCAAAATTTTAGTGTCATGATGCTGTTGCTTCTTAAATTCGTCTGCTGTTTAAACCCTTTTTGAGATAAAAAAAAAAAGACAGGGTGGTATCTAAATTCCATAATGTTGTGGGATACTGTTAGGTCAACCTACAATCCTGGTCACAAGTCCTTGGGACACTTTTTGGAGTTTTATTTACACTCTATTTAGCTATTATTATCTCCACTCTTCCCCCCGGCAATATATGTAGACTGAGGGTCGTACAGGGGGGTCTATAGCACGGTTCACGAACGGAAAAATAACACCCTCGTTCCCAGGGCCTTTACACTGTCTTGGGGGTGGGGCGGGAAAAGTCCGCCCCAAGATAGGGTAAAGGCCTTGGAAATAGAGGATCACGGATATAAAAATTTTGTTTTCCCGAATAACGAAAATAAGCATGTAAGATGCTCTTTTTAATAACCTGCTATTCCACTAAAAAGAGTGTCACTTAAAAAGGCGAAAGAAAGCTAAGTCAAGGCTCCTTATTGCAAATCGCATCCCCAAGTGATCCTCGATAGACGACTCTACCATTCGCAGGGTGAGACGAAAATGAAAAGATGAGGTTGCCCTTCGGGCAAGCTGTTACTTGAGGTTACTAGCCCGAAGGTCTGAGGGGCTAGCCCGAAATTAAATTGCTTATAAAGAATCATAAGATTTATGTAATTATGCAAAATACAAGTAATGATACCAAGTATAGATATAAACCAATTCTTCGTAATATTTTGATTCCTGAATGTGATTTTCGTTTTAACTTCAACCTCAAATTAAACAATGTAACAGAAACGACTAGTTTTTACACCTGACCACTAAAAGCTGCAGTTACAACTTACATCAAGATTTTGTGAACGAGAATTCCAAAGTTAACACAGTGGCATTGTTTTATTTATTTCTTCCTTGTGTAGAACTCTCTTCTACGACCCACGCTTCTGTCAAATGTCATGAAGTTGCGAAACGCTGCCGTCGGCCCGATATCAATTTGCATATAATCAATGCAGTTAACGCATGAAAATTGTTACGCTTTGTAAGACCAGAAAATTTTTATAAACAGCAAATGATTGTTTCAGAGTTAAATTTTATTCAAACATGGGCGAAATAATAAAGGAACAATAACCTCTGAACTCGAATGGGTTTGTTCCTTCGATGTTTACATTTTTAGCCCCGTTGCGTTGACGGTCAAGAATATTATAAATTTACGGAAATCACAACAGGGTTATTTTGTGAATGTCATTAACGTTACGATCGGTCAATAGCCCTTTTCACGGTTAGTTTTCCTCATTTGCTTACAATTAATCTACACGTGGATGCGAGGCAATTTCGGGCTATAAACTTTACGAAATCAGCACACGATTAATTGTGATGAATGTAGATTAACGTGTAATGGCAATTAAAATACCACCGTAATCTAAGTCTGTCGACATTCCATGGACTAAATTCTCTTCAAAGCTTGTGAAGTTGACAAACTAGCTCTTCCAGAAGTGAGAAAACATCATGCTTTTACGGCGGCTATCAATCACACGCGACTTCAGCGCAAAAAAGTCTAGAAAAAACCTAAGGTTTGGTGGACGTCAATCATCTCCGCCTCCTTGCTTTTAAGAGAAACCTTGCAGCGGTCCTAATCTATTATTTTTGCCTTATTATAAGGTTTTCAAGACGTTTAAGGCGCTGTTCAGTCCGTAGCCCCAAGACGAATACGCGCAGAAATGTGATCGATAACAACTCTAAATTACTCGAGTTGCGTGTTTTTGTTTTTATATTTTTATCGGATGATAACGGCGCCAGGTCTGCTAGCTTTTCTTAACGCGAGTTTTTCTTCTTTTTTTAATTTTACACGAAGTGGGTCATTTTTGTTTTAATAATGAATTGGCAGCCTTAAAATAGAAACAACAATCCGGATTTGGATTTTCCCAACGAAACGCACCTAAATTTTCTGAGAAAATCCACTGGACCGTGACTTGGCTGGAATTTAATTAGACTGATTGTCTCACACTGCACGCCGTCAGTCGGCAAATATTGTCATTTCAAAAAATATTTTTCGGTCGCTTATGTAAGCAGAAAAAGTCATGACGCTATTTACGGACGCAACTAAAATGCGGCGCAAGACGTTGTCACGCTACGATAATTTGGCCTCATAACGTTATCATTTAGGAACTTCTGCTACACACGTTTTGGTATACAAGCTCAATTTATCATCTTAAAAGAGGAACCAACCGTGCTTGCCCGTCGGGCAAGCTACGATAAGAAAATGCTAGCCCGACAGGTAATTCCACTAGCCCCGGGCTATCGGACAGCACTTTCGTCGCGCCCTGCATTCGGAGGACTCGCGTCTCAAAATCAAGTAAAATAGAGTGCTAAAATCACAAATATCGGTTCATAATTCGAGTTCTTCACGGGTCATGCAAAACCTTCATATCGCGGCGGATCGCGAATAAATTTATCACAGTTATCAGCAACACGTTTTGCCATGCCACAGAAAACAATAAGTATGAACCAGCTGTATTGAGTGAGCCAGTCGACCTGTCAGCGATTCGATAAACATATTATCTTTGAGCATTTTTTAAGCACATCCGGTACTACATCACCTGAAATGCTTTAAGTAATATGTAAATTGAGACTGTCGCCGATGCCGCATAATTTATTTTTGTATTAAAAAAAAATAAAAAGACCTCACCTTGTGCAAGAAGTATAATTCCTCTGAACAGAATTCCAGGTTTCTTTAGTTCCAAAGCTGTCATCAAGTGCATTCTTTCATTCTCGGCTTCCTCTTTTATGTGTTGTTAAAATGGTGAAACAAAATGAAACAAAATTTTTCAGACATATGTTATGTGAAAAAATGGGCTGGGGGGAAGGGGGTGGGGGGGGGACCCTCGCCTCCACGCTACCACTACCTGGATTTTTTCTTGGTAGTCCCGAATTCAACTCCTCGACTGCATTATGTAAATAGCCAACGAGTCACTATCTGCATTATTTGTTTATTTATTGACAGTGTCCCCGATTACCACAGCAGTGCTGATTAAACACATTCAACTGAAGTTTTTTTTTTTTGATAGAGCTTCAATTTTTTCAAAGAAATGAAACAATACCTAGCAGGGTGTGAATCCATCCATGATCCCTTGTAAGTTTCCTGAGTGAGTGAAAATGTCGTGCCATTGCCGCTATCATACCTGGAACTCCAGCCACTGTTTCCAACATGATGATGCGACTAAATTGAGAAATGGCAGACTGCAATTCACAACCTTTTGCAAGACTTCTGTCTCATAGCTCTGTTTAGCAATATATGCCGGGGGGGGGGGTGTACTTAACAAAGTTTAATAAGGGGAGGCTCCTCCCCGAGATCTTTTATATACCATTTTGGCAGCAAAGGTACCCCTTTTACATACCTTTTTTTGAAAATAGGTACCCCTTTCACATACCTACTTTAGGAAGTCTTGTTCTCATTTTCATGTAGTGCTTAATAAATAAACTGATACAGCCATAAGGGGCGTCTAGTCGAAGTATTCTAATTAAAGGCCCTTTTAAATACCTAAATGACCGATTTCCCTACCCTTTTATATAACTCAACTTGTGAAATCCCTACCTTTTATATACCTGGTCTGGCCTTTGTTGTTATACTGTGAAATGCTCAGAGATATTAGTTCATATAGAGCTACTCTACAATCCGAGGGTAAATAAAGTATTCACTTCACTTCACCTGAAGCCCGAAAAAGGTACCCCTTTTGGGCAGAGCCTCCCCGTATAGGACATTATAGGAAGTACCCCCTTGGGAATATATGTGTGGTTCCAGAAAGTATTTGTACACACCCCGTGCATGGAAGGTCTATGGAAATTACAAGGGTGAGGGAGGTCTCAATAAAGCAAAAAGCTTTAAGGTGGCCGAACACAGTTTTCAAGTGCCATATGCCTAATTCGCCATAACTTTCAAACTATTTATGCTTTGGCGCTCATTTTTTGCAGAGTCAAGGTTAACCACAGAAATATTTATTCTCGCAATTTGACTAGGGTGTGTGCTGTTGCCATGGCAATGGGGCTGGTTAAAAACAAGGCTTAAATAATGGTTTTTCTTTATTTAAAAGAAATCCAGTCGTTAGATTGTTCTCATATTTTGCACACTAAGAATTGACATTAAATCCCTTCTGTGAACACGGTTTTAATAAAATTTTGACATAGGCGATTTTCGTAATTCGCCGTTAATCGTTTTCTGTGTTATTAAAAATTCCCTATGACAAAATTCATATATTTTTTGATACATCATTCACAAGATCTCTGATCTATTTTTCTGCCAAATTTCTTGAAATTCTAACGACTGGATCGTTAGAAATCGGCATGTTTCTGCTAAAGAAATCGGTCTCAATTTTTCGAGCAACTACGCATGCATTGCATTTAACTGGGTTCTTTTGGTAACAAACAAAAGCTGAAAATTCCTGGGTTCTTTGCATCATTACCTTTTCTAACATATCTTTGTAATAAAAGACTAAAGCCATCAATACACTACGTTCAATTTTAGAGAAAAATAACACAGATAGTGCGGGTGTTGAGTAAATAAAATGATCGCTCTATTGACGGCATGTTTGTTCTTTGAAATCCTTGTGCACGTGCTAAATATTGCATCAGCAAAAGCACGCGCAAAAATTGTGTTCGGCCACCTTAAAGGGAAGGTTAAAAAATCAATTTTGAGATGGGTGACTGTTTTCAAACCAGAAAGCATTGTGTGTGTGTGTGTGTGGGGGGGGGGGGGGGGGGGGGTATGGGGGGGCAGGGGTATGGATATTTTCTACCACAACCCAATGTCTATGAAAAACATACAGTTATTAACAACACACAATCTCTGTGTGCTTGTGTGTGCTTTTTTCACTTTTTTGTTTTTTTTTTCCCTTCCACTGCTTTCCGTATGCATGCGTTGAGTTTATTTTTTCTACCCTTTTATCCTAAAGTACACTTATGATCATTTTATGTTCTTAATACATGTACATGTAAGAATTTAAGGTACTGGTAGTCCTAATTACATAAAATTCAAGCCTTATTGGCTTCTCTGGGCTTGCCTATAACATAAATTGATCTAAAATTCTATACTTTTGAATAGCAAAAATAAAATATTAGAAGAAAGCATGAAAGGAATACTGCAGCAGCTACAATTAGCTTAATGTATCACTCCCACTCTCGGTCTCTGAAAGTGCTGCACCCCATATTCTGATGCAAAAGGATAATGTTAAAGGTGAAATATTTAGCTTGCATGACAGGGGCAGATCCAGGATTTTTGTTAGGAGGGGGTGCACCTCTAAGGAATGACGTCACTGACCAGTGAGGTAAACAAATTTTAAAAGCAAATACGAAGAAGAAGGCTACATCTCGGGGGGGGGGGGGTGCACCCCCTGCACCCTCCCCCTAGATCTGCCCCTGCATGAGACACAACATAAAAAGATAATTACACACTCATCTGCAACTAATAACATAGTGAGATGAGTTGTAACTGACATCTGGGCCAATGAGGATCAAAGACTCATGGGTTAAAGACCTGACTTTGTGATTTCTTCTGGAATGTATCTATTTCATTGATAATGAACTTAATATATAATTATCCAAAACTTTGCCATTGGCCTGAACTACATTATTAATAAAAGAGATCACAGAATTCCAAACGTTTCATATTAAAGTACAAACTGGTCAATTCACTTTAATTAGTGACTAACAAGAAAAATTTACTTACTTTAACCACTTGTTTTCAGTCATCTTTCCAACTTTGTACAAGGAAACAACATCAAATCCCACCCTTAAAGTTTGCACACAGCCATAGGCAAGCTAAAATCAAAATCAACTGAATCACATAAAGGGGTCACACATTTTAGTCATGTTGGTTAATTGTAGTTCATTTTAATTTAATTTAATTTAATCTAATTTAAATTACTTTTGAGCTGACTTCAAAATTCAGAGCAAAGTACAGTCTTTTTATTGGAAATATCATAAGCTGCATGTGATTTTACCATGGAACTGATTTCCCAGTGCTAAGCCAGGGTATGTATATACTATCAATGACACTTTCATCAAAAATTACAACAATGTCAAAAATGGTCAAGGCCAACATTTGTCATGTTTTACCCACTAAATGGGTAATATCTATGTTTCTCTGGATTTAAGATTTGCAATCACTCCCGCAAAGCCACCCTGAATGAAATATTAACCAGCCACCACAAGTCACTGCAGACAGATTCCAAATGCTCAGGTTGTCTTAAATATTAATTCATCATTAGTTAGAAGTTTTCATGAGGTGGAGAAACAGAGTTTGCCATTTTTCAGAGCATGCTATCGCCCCGAGGGGACGCTCATACAAAGAGGATGTTGGTGTTTGTCATACCATTTAGTTTTGGTACCCCTTAAGGTGTGGGAGCTTTTGCTCTATCTTTTAGCAGGGTATTGAGAAAAAAAAATTGCACAAGAAAATGTGTTTTTTTAGAAATCAATTTACGTACTCACAAAACGGGATTTTCAAAATTTCTGGTGAGCACCCCCCTCCCCTCCTCTCCCCTCCTCTCCTCCTCTCCCCGAGGATATAGCATGTACAACAAGGATGCTCCTACAACTGGATCAAATACACACTTGCCCATTCGAGAACTAAATGCTTGAACAAGACAAAACCTTGTCAATCTTTGTTTTCTTCTCTTGATGGGTGATCTCAACACTGTTGACATCCCGCTCTGACCTAAAATAAACAAACAGTGATGGATGAAATTATGCAGGTAAATATTTGTAATATTTTGAACACTATTCTTTTTTTTGTAAAATGTCATTAGTCAGTCTTATAGGCAAGTCGTGTTCCACACATGACTGATAGATTATCTGATGTTGATTTTAAATTTAAGTGAGATCAGATTATAAATATCACTCTGCTCAGACTTGGACATGTTTTTTAACCCATTGAAACTTGAGCACCTGTGACTATATTAATATAGCATTGGCCTTGATATTCTACTTCTGACATTATCATCTTTGATCAAAATTAGCATCACTTATACTCAAGTTCGGCAGCAGAAAAAGATCTCTCCAATGAAACCCAGATCAGAGCTATTGCACACCCAGGGGGAGGGGGTACTCAGGATTTCAAGTGACGGGGATGATCAAAGGATTTTTTTGGGTCTGAAATTTTCGATTCTGGGATTTTTTTGGGTACGAAAATTTGGCAAGTATTTTTTTGGGTAGCTTGATTTGAGTGGGGCTGTTTGGTCTCCTGGGGTTCGATCGGGGCTGGCTTGATGGTCATCATTCCTGGGTGAGATAAGTTGGCGGCGGTTCCGTCTGTAAATGGAGTCACCTATTAGTACTTTATAACTGCGAGGACCAACCTCACCGATGCAGGTGCCAGCTGTCCATGTGGAGTTGCCTGGCAGTTTCATACGGACGGTTTGGCCAGGCTCGATTGGCTGGAGTGGCTTAGTGTGTTTGTCATAAAAATGCTGTTGCCGACGCTTCATGCCCATCATAGCCCTCGTTTCTCCTTCGGTTGAGTGTCGCGGTTGAAGCAGGGTACCAGACACTGGTAGCAAGGTCTTGCACCGGCGACCGAAAAGGCGTTGTGCTGGGCTTGTTCCAACACCTTCCGTTGGTGTATTTCGCCAATCAAGTAGGGCAAGGTACTCAGACTGCCCCGATGCTTTGCACTTTGTGAAGAGGCGCTTGACCGTCTGGACGGCGTTCTCTGCTTTCCCATTAGATTGTGGGTAACGAGGAGACGACGTGTGGTGTTCAAAGGACCAAGTTTCAGCGAAAACTGCAAATTCAGCGGAGGCAAATTGTGCACCATTGTCAGTGACCAGGACATCGGGGATGCCATATCTTGCAAAAACATCTTTCATCTCTTTAATAACACTTCTTGATGTCACAGAGTTAAGGCGAGCTACCTCGATGAAGTTGCTATAGTAGTCTGCGATGACTAACAGTGTACGGCCATCAAGTTCGCAGAGATCTGCAGCCACCTTTGACCATGGTCGTGCCACCAGTTCATGAGATAGGAGAGGTTCTTTACCCGGAGTACTTCGATGTGCAAGGCAGACATCACATTTGGATATGTATTCCTTTAGTTCAGTCGCCATACGAGGCCAGTAAAGTGAGTCCCGAGCTCTGCGGATGCAGCCTTCAATGCCTGTGTGAGAGGCATGTGTAACAGCCATGAGTTCCTTCCGTAAGGTCGCTGGCACTACTAATTGCTGCCCTTTGAAAACAAGATTTCCCTGAACCGTCAACTCATCACGAACGTCAAAGTATGGGTACAGACATTCTGAGGTCTCCTTCCGGCTGTCTGGCCAACCATTCTGGATGGTGTAGCCTAACTGCTGTAATACTGGGTCATCTGCGGAAGCATGCGTAATTTGCTGCCAGCGTGCCTTGCTTACGGGCAGTAGGATTTTGTGGTCGATGTCTTCTAGTTCTCGAGAAAAGTTGCAGGAATTGACCTCAGGGAGGTATGCTCTGCTAAGAGTGTCGGCTAGGAACATGTCCTTTCCTTTCTTGTAGTGGATCCTCAGGTTGTACTTCTGTGTTTGTATAAGCATACGTTGCAGACGTTTAGGCGCAGCATGGAGCGGTTTGATTGCAATGTTCTCCAATGGTTTGTGGTCTGTTTCTACCGTTACCATATCACGACCAAATAAGTATGGCTCAAATCGGGTGCAGGCGAACACGATGGCTAACATCTCTTTCTCAATTTGGGCGTATCGAGTTTCAGCAGGTGTGAGTGCCCGGGATGCATAAGCAACTGGCTGGCCGTTCTGGGTCAATGCTGCTCCTAACCCGGATTGTGAAGCGTCACATTGAATGGTGACCTCTTCCTTCAGGTTGTAGTATCGAAGCACCGGAGTGGTGGTGACGGCTTTCTTCAAGGTGTCCAGTGCTTTCTGTTGGGGACTTTCCCAGGTCCACTCCACATCGTTTTGAGTCAGTTCTCGCAGTGGTTTGGTTATGTCTGAGAGATGCGGCAAAAACTTGCTTAGGTATTGCGCTAGACCTAACAGTCTCTGTATTCCAGCTTTGTCTTTGGGGGCAGGCATCTCTACTATGGCTCGGACTTTAGCTGGGTCGACGCGTAAGCCTTCATCTGTGGCTATGTGTCCAATGAATGGCACCTCCTTCTGTCGAAGCGTGAACTTGTCAGTGTTTAGGACGACTCCCTGGGCTTCACAACGCTGTAGGAATGTAGTAAGGTTCTTGTCATGGTCTTGTATGACCTCCAGATGGGTGTGTCCAAATCCGACAACCACAAAGTCATCTGCAATGACCTCCACGCCCTGCAGTCCTTCAATGAGTTCATGCATTCGTCGTTGGAATACCTCTGGGGCTGAGCTTATTCCAAAGGGCATTCTTTTCCACCAGAAACGCCCAAATGGTGTCTGGAATGTGGTAAGATAGGATGACTTCTCGTCCAACACAATGTGCCAGAATCCACTCCGAACATCTAACTTTGTAAAAACTTTAGCCCCATGAAGGCGTGTAGCAATATCCTCAATGGTAGGGAGGGGATAATGTTCCCGAAGGATAGCTCGGTTGAGGTCTTTGGGGTCCAGGCAAATTCTCAACTTGCCATTTGCTTTGGGTACTACCACCATTGAGCTAATCCAGGCGGTAGGGGTTGTCACGGCTGCAATGATGTCTTGTTGCTGAAGGTCATCTAATGTCTCCTTTAGTTTGTCTCTCAATGCCACCGGCACCCGGCGGGGTGCATTCTGTACGGGGTCTACTTCGGTGTCGATTCTAATGCGATACTCGCCCTCCATCTTGCCGATGTTTGCTCTGAAGGCCTTTCGGTACCTTTGCAGGAGGTCATCTTTGGAGAGAGGAGCGTGGCTTGATACCTCCTCACTGGTACTGTCTACGCTGTACACAGGAGCACTCCCAGTGTTTGGTTTATGAAGCTCATCGTTGTCGGTGTATTTGATCACTTTCATTTCAATGCAGGCTTTTCTTCCCAATAGCGGCCGTATTTCTGTACTGTTCACCAGTTTGCAATCGAGAAAACCCTCGTAGTCACCACGAGAGACATGAATTTGAACTTGGCCGATCACAGGAATTCTCGAACCACCATAGGCTACGATCGCTGTCTGATATGTCTTCACGTGTTTAAGGCTGACATCTTTGGTTGCTTTCTTGTACAAGTGTAGTGGTATGACATTACATTGTGCGCCCGTATCTGGTTGAAAACGTAGGTAGTTCCCTGACTTAAGTTTCAGAGTTACCAGCTGAGAATCGTCCAACTGTACTGCGGCGATATCTGAGATGCCATATATTTCGTGACACTCGGTTTCTTCGGTTTCGTCGAGCTCCACGACTCTTGCTGTTTGTCTGTGTGCGTTTCCGTCGACCAATGCGCTGCTCCTGCACACGGCTGCAAAGTGGTTGTATTTTCCACACTTAGCACATGTTCTCCTAAATGCTGGACAGCTTTCTCTCCTCCTCACGTCGTGTGTTTTTCCACAGTTCCCGCATTCCTTTGTAGTGGCGCTATTCTTTTCTTGTGTTGACTGAAATCCGAAACCATCTTTCCCTCTGCCCGCACGTGGTTCTCTCTTGTTCGGTGGATTGATGGCGTTCACTTGGTTTGTTTCGGTATTTTCTTCGACAACCTTCATCTGCTCGGTTGTGCTCTCTGATGTGCGGCAAATCTCATCTGTCTTCTTCAGCGTTAGACTTGTTTCGCGTAACAGTTGTCTTCGAACCTTTGCATCTCGTATTCCAAATACCAGGCGGTCGCGAAGAATTTCTTCGGGCGTAATTGTATCGAAATTACAGCCCCCAGCTAGCTTGCGTAGCGCTGTTTTGTATTGATCGTAGGATTCTCCAGGCTCTTGCACCCTGCGGTTGAATCTGTAGCATTCGAAGGGTACATTTTGTTGTGGCTTGCAATACGTGGCAAACTTCTTCAAGACTGGTGCGATTTTCTTGTCGTCGCCCTCACGTTCCCAGTCTGTAAACGTCGAATACACTTCTCGGGCTTTCTCGCCTATCACTGTTAGTAGGGTTGCGACTTGGACTTTCTCGTTCTTTTCGACCAGCTCCGTAGCCAATGCATAGTTTTCCCACACTAGTTCGAATTTTTTCCACTTCTCTGCTGCGTTTGCGTCGTGAATCTCTAGCGGTGATGGCGGCGGTAAATGTGATGTCGCCATTTGTGAATTGAGTTGACGAATGTACTGCTAAGGTATCTGACGAGGGTTCTATCCCGACGCTGCCACCATGTAAAGATTTGCACAGGCCGAGAACATTTTAGAACTGATTTATTCAAGATCCCAACTCAGACTACACGCAACTGAGACAAAGCTCGTTGCATCATTTACAATAATCA